>PVLA01007083.1:0-111641 GCA_004027455.1 Hydrochoerus hydrochaeris | reverse complement strand
TAATTAATTAACATTAATTAATTCACATTTAACTAATTAAATTTTCTTACAAAAGCTCACATTTACTTAATTAAATCTGTTAAGAATTTTAATCTACATTTACAAATTTAATATATTTCTTAAAAAAAAAAACCTAGAAGGAGGAACTAAAGATGGCTGATCCGTGAGCAACAAAATACAAAGCCTTCTGGCAGAAACAACTCATTTGCCAGAATAAAACATCCTGGAGAGACCCAGACAGAGGGAGATGAATCCTCTTGACACAGGAAGAAATTAAAATGTAAAAAATATCATCAAACACACAGTGATGGGGCTACAATTGGAACTGCTAAAATTACCAGACAAGGAGTTTACACTGCAACCCGCCAAGTTTGCACTGGCCAGAATTCGCAAATTTGCCCCAGCTGGCAGAGCTGCCCAAACTTGTTCTCACCACCACTCACAGGAGCTACAGCTGTGCTGAAGTCGGGGATTAGTGAGCCAAACAGAGAGCAGAGCCGGTGTAGAGACTTTCATTAATCCATGGTCAGTGCTGAAAATGAGACCCCACCATGGGAAAGGTGTGACCAAATGGGCAACATGTTGGAATTAGGGAGGAGGAGTCTGAACTGGGAGTGACAGTGACTTCAGTTGTTTGCTCCATCCCTAGAGTAGATTCATGGGATTTGCTTGGACTGGGTCACACCCCTGGCTGGGATCCAATGAGTCATCCCAAATTGATTCCCTGTGCCTAGCAGACACTAACCTGGTGAAGGCACCTGAAGTTAGGCTGGCCCAGTGGGGAGGGGCTGGCATAAGAAGCCCCTGTTTACACCTCAGTGACAAGAGCAGGAAGGAGAGGGCAGAGGTCCCTCGCCAGCATGCTTCAGAGGAACCACGGCCAAGAGAGAAGGGGCCTGGGACCTCCACTGTTCAACTGTGTGGAGGAAGCTGGGACCATGACAGGAGAGAGAGGCAAGAGGAGGCCCCTAGCCCAGAAACCTGAGAGCACTGGTCCAGGAGAGGGAAGAACAAGGGAGACTGAGGGCGGCAAACATGCAACATCAGACATGGCTTCAATAGACATTAAGAGATATCCTTGGGAACTTGTAGAAGGGCTCAAAACGGAAATATTAAATCAGGTAAAGCAAGATATGAGTAGACTAATAAAAGCACTGCTAAGCATCTCTCAGGAAGACATAGATGAAAGAAGGGAGGAACACAAAAAATGGAGAGAAACATTTGATAAAGAATATAAAGAAAATATAAAATACATGAAGCAGATTCAAACAGACTACCAGGAAATTAAAAACTCCATTAAAAGATAGAAAAGCTCCTTAAAGGAAACTAAAAACAATCAAAACTTGAAGACAAGTTTGCAGTGTGTGATCATGAAAGGAAAGAGCTCTTAAAAATAACAAGGAAACAGGCAGTAACAATACACAGGCTAGAAGATGACGAGAGAATCTACAATTTAAGAATAAGAAATGTGAATGAAGAAGCAGGAATAGATACAGCCAAATTTCAAAGGCTATTCATGGAAATAATTAAATAATTAAGGAAAACTTCCCAAGCATGGGAAAAGAAAATGACATTCAGTTGTGTGAGGCATACAGAACTCTAGCCACCTACAACCAAAACAGAGCTACACCAAGACATATAATAACCAAGATACCAGAAATTCATTACAAATACAGAATACTAACAGTCATCAGATTACCTATAAAGGAAAGCCCATCAGAATCACAGCTGACTTCACAACACCAACCATCAGAGCAAGAATAGCTTTGAGCAAAGTATTCCAATCCCTGAAAGAAAATAACCTCCAGCCCAGATTGACATAACCTGCAAAGCTGTCATTAGAAATTAATGGAGAAACAAGATGCTTCCATGACAAAGAGGAACTGGGGGAGTTTGTGACCACCAATTCAACCCTACAGAGTTGAATTGAAGGACATTCTAGAGAGAGGAAAAAAACAGGATTTTAGGAACAGTGGTAGAAAGGCCTCCATGAGTGGGGCAGGCAGTAGAATGAAGGAGAAAAGTAGACAAACAAAGGCAGAAAAATAGCATGGCACAAATGAGGCAGAGAAGGATGGCTAGAATCTCTAACACAGATGGTCTTGATACACTATATTGTTAATAGTGTACCAGGATTTAAAACCCACATTACTCACACCACTCTGCTTAGATATATTATATTCTGTTCCAGTCATTCTACCTGTACTAGATTTGAGGGCACAGTCAGTTATCTTGAAAATAACAGGATACAGTACAGTAATCATCCTCAATTTCCTATTAACTTAATCTAAAGCTCTGTAAAACCTACACTGTTTTACCATGACTGATCATAATCGAATCTTGTTTGTTAGATCGCTGTTTTGTATTGATAAATTTTAATCAAATCTGTTATGATTGATAGTATCAAGTCGGAGAGTATAGGCAACTGCACTTGAGATGACAAGATTCACTAGAATATCCACTCTGGTTTGATTATTAACTGCCTTTGAAGTTTTATACTGTCTACAAGGTTTTATTTTTACTAATATTGTTATGTACTACTTTATTCAGTTATACAGCTATATTCAATTATGCCTGATGATATAGACAATTCTATTGAAGATAATAAGAAATAATACAGTAAACATTTTAAATCAGCTTGTACTGTGGTTTTATACAACTTTTTGGTTTCATGTTTTTATAAGAATTTGTTTTGTTTTTTCTTGCTAGGTTTTGTTTTTCCCTCTAATACAGAAAGGATAGCAATACATATACTCATGCATGTGTAGCTGTTTACACTCTCACTGTTTGAATACCTACTTTGTATGCTTTAATTTTGTAACTTGAACAACTATTTCTAAGAGGACAATATGTAATTTATCAACTAGTGATTTCTTACTGTTTGTCTTTTTTTTTGAAATTCTGTATTATATCTACCCTTTACATGTTTTTTCTTCTTTAAATAAAAAAAGAAAAAAACACCCTATAACAATACCACAAGACTAACAAAAAAATTTTCCTATGTAGGCTTCTCCTGTGAATCTAATAAAGCAGAAATATTAATGTAATAAATCAGAGCCACTTACACATTCAAAAACTGTTATAAACTCAATTGGATTGTCCGATAACTTTCAAGTCAGAGACATAGCAAATCTAAAATTAATTAACCACTTCAAATTAAAATTGATCCACATGCCAGATTCTCTAATACATCACATTCTCTTAGCTACTTCAGCATCTTTAAATGAAAACTTCAGAGATAATTACCTAACTGACAAAAAGTAATCCTAAATTTAATACAAAATAGTGTGATTTTAATTTTAATTCCTTTTCTGCTTTTATAAGTACAAAGACCCAACTAAAGGATCTATAATTTGACATCATAATTTCAGCTTGTGGTCAAGTAAGTCAAGGCTAAAACATAGGCACTCTCTATAGTCTTGAATCTCCCCATCTGCTCTGATAAGTAGATTACCCTACCATATAATTTGATATCTTATTGTTTCAGTAATTTTTCCTGGCTGGTTTTCATCAGCCACCACCATTCTATCATAATTTTATGTGAAACTATAGAGCGTATAAGAGTTATAGTATAATATCTAATAGTTACACTACACCAGATAAACTGCCTGCAAAACAGAAAACTATTTTCATCTTGCCTTGAGAATTTCTATGAAGAAATATATGATAGTATTACAAGAAGAGATTGTTTTAGCTCATACTCCTGCTTCATATCATAAATATACAATGACTTATTAACAAATCTTAAGCCAGTAACAATATCAAAACCTTGTATTTTAAGTTAAACTAAGCACCTTTTTAGAATGAATGAGAAAATTGATTAAAAGGAGGAAAAGGATCCAAAAACAATTGATGTTTGGGGGAATTTCACCTATATCTTTCCAAATGTTATCCACAGTACCCAAAATGCCCATCACAGATGACTGAATAAAGAAAATGTAGTTTATGCATACAGTGGAATATCATTCAACCTTAACAAAAAAAGGAAATTCTGCAGTACATGACAGCATGGATACACTCTGAATTATTTGCCAAGTGAAATAAACCAGTAACAGAACAACAAATACTACATGATTCCACCAATAGGAAATATTTTATATAGTGAAATTCATAAAATCTTAGTCAAATGGTGGATCCCAGGGAGCTGGGAGTGGGAACTGGGTGGTGAGAATCAACAGGCACAAAGTTTCCTCCAAGCAAGATGAATAAGACCTAGAGATTCACTGTACAAGATTGGACCCCCAGTCAACAATATTGTTTTGTGCTTTACAATTTTAAGAGGTTAAATCTCATATTAAGTGATTTTAGCATAATAAAATAAGTTTTAATACAGCTGTTTTTAAAGTATATTCCATGCGTGACCTAATGTAATACTAATGGCCAACTTTCGATGGATAGAAATGTGTATTCAAATGAAATTTCAGTTATAACTTCTTTTCTCTTAAACTGCCTTAATTTTTTGTATTATTAGCATTTTAACTAAACCCAGAGCTAGAGAATAGAGCATAAGGACAGAAAAACAGATGAATTCACTTTAAAGTATGCTCCATATTATGCTTTAAAATCTTTACCATCACACACAAAGTCTTCACATGTGACACTATTTAAAGGAAATTTTCAAGTGCATGCATTTGCAAAGCTGACTGAAGAAACTATAAGCAATGAAGTAGCCAAAGGAAAAATGTCAGAAGGAGCCCGAGGTTTTGATGTGAAGGCCTTGCTACCTAATTGTTATTATGCTTACAAGGACACTCTGTAAAAAGAAAAATGAACGCCTTGTTCAACACCTGCTGTTAAA
The DNA here is from genome assembly GCA_004027455.1 of Hydrochoerus hydrochaeris. NCBI lineage: Eukaryota > Metazoa > Chordata > Mammalia > Rodentia > Hydrochaeridae > Hydrochoerus > Hydrochoerus hydrochaeris. The sequence continues at coordinate 106,843 of PVLA01007083.1, read as the reverse complement.
AGATGCTGGGACTTTGCGGCTTGCGTAAATCATTTTTTTTTCCCTGAAACAAATTGCCGAACAAGCCCTAGGCTATTTAATTTCCAAATACTAGTAATTAAAATGAGTAACATCGTCCGAATCTGGCAGGGCCACAGCTTTCTTTTTCTCTTTTCATTCTCACATAAATTTCAATGAAGGTCAGATTTGTTGAAGGGAGGAGAGGGAGCGAAACCTGCCGACCGTGTGCTCATGGGAGGTTAAAATATGACTTGTTCACAGTGTCCCTCATAGTTCAGGACTTAATGGTCCTTGACGGGGATAACCTAGAAGTTAATTTTACTCTATGTCCCAAAAGCAGTCATTGTCAATGTAATCTTTCTTGTAGGCTGAAGGATATGATCAACAAATGATCTGCTTTCAATTTCAATTGACCAGCGACATTTCAGACTCTACGAATCATGAATGTGGTCCTATATTGATCGCTCTCCTTCTTATGATGCTGGAAAAAATAAGACAACCATCTTTTATTTACCTCTCATATACTTTTCTTATGTATTTCTCTGTTAAGATTATCTCTTAATCGTTCTCACATTATTTTTTTCTTTACCTAATGTCATAGTATATCCAAATTATAAACTTTACGGCTCTTCAGATACAGAGAATACTTGTTTCAAGAAAAACAAGCTTTTCAAAGATACAGCTAGCTCTTATTTGGGCGAAATAGGGTAGAATAGTGCAAAGAACATGCACTTTGTTCTCTTTGTTTCTCATCTTAGCTGTGCTAATTCCTGGATGGGCAAACTGGATGGAGTCATTTCACCTCCCTGGGTCTCACTTGCTAATGTGTAGAATGAAAAGAAAGATTAAATGTGCCTTTGTGAAATTCAATGAAATGATGCATGCAAGACAGATTAACTTTCTAAGGAATAACCTGAGTCCCATTTCTACAAAGAAGTTACAGAAAAAACAAATAGAATTTTTTTCTAGTCTATTCCCCCAACCTTAAAGACAGTAACTAAGCCTGATGTCTATGAGCTTTAGGTTTACCTTACCCCGATGAGAACAACAGGTATTAGTTTTCAACATATGAGCACCCTGGGTTGTTCTGCACAGTAGCCTAAATGCAGAGGATGGTTGTCAGAATCTATGGAGGATAGACAGTAAATGCCAAGGCTGTGACCATCAACAAGGACCTTGGGAAGCAGAATTCTCTGGAAAGGAAACTGTAGTAGAAAGGCTGTGCTGTATGACTGAGCACCTCTAAGAGTATAATCTATGGAAATGGAGGACAAAGAATCAGTCTAAAAAAAAACTTCTCAAAAGCAGGCATAAGAACATAAGATCACGTACAAGTATTTGTATGAAACACAGAGTAAAATCCAGTGCATTGTTGCAAATGAATAAACAGTGAGACTAACAGGTATGTGTGTTTCTCTCTAATTGAAATTCATGGTACCAAAATTTCAAAAGAAATAGAAAAGTTATAATGATAAATTTTGTACTCTTGAAAGGACTATTAGATGATCCTGTGGGTGAGTAGGAAAACAATCTTTTTTCTATTTGATGGTTTCTGGTCACAGATCATGTAACATGGCCTTAGTGTTAGTTCTAGTTATATATATCTAGAAGATAAGAAAGATTACAAACAGAGAACAATAGACAGGGAAAGTATCAAGTAAATAGGCTACTATAAATGTTTTTCTACTTAAATCATCTTCCCAGGCCTCCTAGTTTGAGGAGATATGTTACCTTTACAATAGTGACAATTTTCTATCCCTGACCCACTTTTGTAGGATGTTTAGGGAGCCCGAAGAGTACCTGATATGCTTGAGTCAATTCCATTGCCTAAGATAATCAGCAAAACTGTATCCTGGCAGGATATCACTCCTGTCTAGTAAGGTGATTTCTGGAGCAGGGCTACCAAGGTCATTTCCTCAGTGTTTATGCCTCTATATAAGGACACACATGTCCAAAATTTCAATTGAAACACTTTGAGCAAAAGACCTCAACTAAAAGTTTCCAGATTGCTGATTCATGGAAGCTGTAGGATAATACATTTGTAATATTTTGTGTTTGCTAAATTTGTAGCCCCTTGAGTTGTCCTCCATAATGGCTGAAGTGTAGAGGATGCATGTCATAATCTATGAAGACATTAACATATAACTATACATAAAATTTCCTTAGAAACTGAATAACATGGTCAGATACTCTTCAGAGAGTGAAAGAACAATCAAAAAGGTAGCAGAAAATTTTGTAATTATATATCTTATAAGAGACTCGTATCCAGAATATTGAAAGAACCCTTTCCATTCAACAATAGAAAGCAAAAAATTCAATAAAAGTGTCAAAGACTCTAGATAAACATTTTCTCAAAGAGTATGTAAAACTGACCAAGAAGTGCATGAAAAGACGTAAAACATTATTAATCACCAGAGATGCCAACCAAATTACAATGAAGTCAAAGTGGTGCATGCCTGTAATGCCAGCACTCAGGAGGCTAAGGCAAGAGGATTACCATTGAGATCGAGGTCAGCCTGGGCTATGCAGTGAGTTCAAGGCCAGTCTGTACTAATAGTGAGACTCTGATTCAGAACGTCCCTCCCCCTAAAGAAAGTTACCATTGGGTTACCATTGGGTTTAAATGATTAAAGTAACCCAATTAGTTATCTACCTAGTTATGTAGTTTAAAGGAGTCAAAACATATGTCCATCAGAAAAACATGTTCATAAATGTTCAGAGAAGTATCACCATAACAGCAAAGAATACATACAATCAAAATGTCAATCAATGGGAAAATAGATAATCTGTGGTGTATGCATACAGTGACATATTATTCAGCAATAAAAAAGAATGTAATACTGATATATGCTACAACGCATCAAGTAAAAGAGGCCTATTACATAAAACCACATGTGTGATTTAACTCCTATAAAATGTTCAAGATAAGGAAAACCATAGCTACAGAAAGTGGATTAGGATTTCCTTTAGCTAGGGGCTGGAAGTAAGGAGTGGCTGCTAATAGCATAGGGATTCCTTGTGGGAGAATAGAAATATTATAAAATTAAGTTGTAGTGAAAGTTACACAATTCTGTAAAAATTACAAATAGCAAAACATTTAAAATCAATGCATTTTCTGATGTATAAGTTATATTTCACTGTTTAGGATAATAAAAAATAAAGCCTAGGTTTTCTTGGGCACAGTTGAGAAGGCAACTGTCCTGTGGTGATAGAGCTACACACACAAAAAAAGCACAGAATACCAAAACAAACCAAAAATGGCCAGTCTGCTGATTGGCATAACAAGTGACCAGATCTGATAGCATCGCATCTTAATTTGATGACACAGCATGGTAAAGGGAGAAGAGGCATTTAGTTAATACCGAGATTTCTTATACTGGGTCCCTTACTGTCTAACTTAGTGATATCAGTGACGTTTCGTATTACAGGGAAAAAAGAACACTTGAACTGTATAACTCCCAACCATTAACAGTTCAAACCCTTCCTTATAGCCTGATGATTTGTACAAAATTAATCACTAAAACAACTTTCAAAGTATCCAATTATACCAAGGCATCACAGAAAAAGTGTTCTTATCTTGACTGTTTTAAAACACAGGACTTACTTAAATTCAAAACTAAAACTCAAAATAATCTTAAGTGTTTTATGTCACCTCCTCTGTGCTATTTATTCTTGATTTTAATGCTGATATAAGGGAAGGATTTTGCAAACTTCATCATCACAAATATTTACCATTATATCTGAAACAAAATTATTTTCCCTGGCTTTCCTGACACTAATTTTCTTCAAATTATTTTTAAAACTATTTTAACTATGTTGAAACCTCGGGAATGAGGAAAAGAAAGAAAACAAACTGATTTAATGTGATGTAAAAATGATTTGAGTTCCACTTAGACCATCTAAATGGATTTCTACTTTCCTTGGTCACTAAATACTCACAAGGACTTATTCTATTGGTTACTAAGGTAACCCAGAGCTGGCTACATGTTGACATACTTTCCAAGGCCAAGAGGTATTGCAGTATTTCATAGATAATGTCACATTAACCTCAAACTTGTCCTTTTCACAAAAGAACAATAATTGTTTGAATGAATTTTTTGTAATCTCATTCTTTGTTCTTTAAAGGGATTTTTTTTTTGCTTCACTTTCCTTCAACTGTACTATACATTCTGTTTTTAAAATGACATAATACTAGAATTCAGATAGGTCTTTCAATTCCTGCACCAGGCCATTCTTTTGGTCCTTGTATAGTTTACTTACAGCCTGAGTCAGAGTCCACATAGTAATCCAAGTGGTCCTCGAAATAGAGGACATTTTTTAATCTACCCTTCCAGACCCATTAAGATATACCTAGTGAAAAGAAAAGCTAGTGAGCTATAATGAGGAAAACTTTAACACAGTATCAAAAGTTCATTAGCATTATCCAACAAGTAAGTTCTAAAAATAACCCCAAGTGATGGTAAATTTAGATAAATATAAACCTGAATAAGTATAGATAATATTAAAATACACAGAATATCATTTTCAGCTTGGTAATTATATACTTAAGAAAATCTATAATTTACCTATAAATCTGATAAAAGAAAATGCCTGAATATGAAACAACGGTAGTCTTCAACTATTTACAAACCCTCCCCTCACAGATCAAGGGCTGACATTTGTGTTTGGTGAATTCCTGCTCTTCTAAAGTTTCTTTTATACTCAACAGTTCTTATGAGCTCTTAAATTTTCTTACCTTCAATTTAATACATCCTTGGGCATCTTTAAATTTGACCTTATTCCTTTATGTTCTATCAAAAATTATTTTGGGGCATTTCAGTTATGTCAAGGGCATAGTGAATTGATCAAAGTAGATAAATTTACAGAATAAAATTTCTCTATAGTGGTAGCACTCTATTGAATTTAACAAATATTGACTATGGCTCTGCAATTGTTGAGATGCAAATTTAAGCGCTGCAACTGAGTAGATTGTTTTATTTATTTATATAGCTCCCCATTTAAAGTTTGATTTTTAATGATAATTTTTATTAGCTTTCTGTGGCAATCCAACCCTCCCCCAGAGAGTGGGGAAATTATCCCCATGTACATATTTTGTACTCAATTATTAATATTCAGTAGTTAATTTGAAAAGATTGGGAAGCAAATGACATGTCTCGCTTACTGCAGAAAACCTTGTCACTGAAAACTCAAAATTATTAAATATTCCATTTCTTTCTTTATGATAATAGGGATACCAGTTTGCAAGGCATATAATGAAAACTAACATGTAAGCTTAGATATGAGTGTTACTTCATGTGATAATACTTCATGAGAAATATTTAGTGCGTTTAAACTTACTATAAAGAAGATATAGTATAAAAGTGAAGAGAAGAGCAGTAGAGAATGGGTACCTTTTGTATAGCTGCCTGTTCAAGTTTGACTGTCTAAAATTAATTTACTTGATCTTTCTTCCTGTTTTCCTTACTTACAGTTTGTTTTGTCCTACTATAGTGAGGACGCTCTGAAATGAGACTCTTGAGTGGTATGGATATTTATTTCATCAACTAACAATTTCTTTTTTTTACTAAGTTGTTTTCAGTTGACAAATAATAATTGTGTATGCTTACAGAGTGTATTATGTTATTTGTGTACATATTATAGAAAGATTCAATGAAGTTAATTAACATGTTTATCACCTCACCAACTTATCTTTCTTTGTGGTGAGGATGTTTGTGTAGAGTTTGTGTCTAGACAAAGCCACACGTGGTGGGTCATAGGTGGAGCTTTCGGAGGTGGCTGGATCTAGAGAGTTTGATGCTGGGATTAAGCAGGTGATATGCTGGGACTGATTCACGATATGATTCTAGGATTAATGGTGCCCCACTCTGTACAAATCTTACTCACTCTAACAGCTGGTTGCCTGGAGAATTTAAGGGCCAAAAAGAGGTTTGCTGTCATTGCTTGTTGCTCACTGCTGCTGCTATCTTCTGCCGTCTGCTGACTGTGATGCCCTTCCGTCAAGCCACCCTGCTTTGGAGCCAGTTAATTATGGATTGAAAGCTCAACAAATTTTGAACCAAAATAAACCTTTCTTCTTTTAACATTATGTGTTTGGTATTTTGTCTCAGTAATGCAAAAAGTAGTTAAGAGAATGCAATATCAATATCAATACATTATTATTAACTGTGACCCACTAGTATGGAAGTACCTTAAAAAACTAAAAGCAGCTTACCAATCACACTTTTGAATATTTATCAAAAGGAATTGAAATAAATTATGTTGAAGAAATGTCTACATGCCCTTGTTTATTGCAGAACAATTTACAATAGCTAAGATATAAAAACAACTTTTGCTTTAATAGTTCAAAATTTAATTAATATTACTTAAACTGCCAAAATATGCTCTGCCTTATAAATCTTTGAATTGAGATTGTATATTTTCAGACCCTAAAGATATTAAAATTAGTCTTCTTGTGTTTTGTCAAAGATATAATACATTCAGTGTTTTTCTCCGTCTCTGCACTGTATGTAACTTATTTAACTTCTTAAATATTTAATTGACAAAAATTATATAATTTCAAGTATAAGATATGATGCCTTGATACATGTATACATTGTGTAATTATTACCACAGTCAAACTAATTAACACATTCATTAACATCTATAATTGCTGAGGGATGTGAAGATAAAGACACTTCCCTTGATCTTAGCCAAAAGGCTAAGAAATGATGATAAAGACACTAAAATCCTCCATCTTATTAAATTCCAATTAAATAAAACAGGAATTATTGACAACAACCTAGATACAGAAGCAACCTAACTGTATATAGATAAATAAATACATGAAGAAATTGTAAAATGCTCAATAGCTAAATTACAGAAGTGAACTTCATGCTCATCAGTGAAAACTGGATAAACAAAGTGGGAAAGAAATGGACACACATGGATAAATATAGTTACAGATATAGATGAGGATGTACATATAGACTATTCTACCACAAAGGACAAATTTGAGTCATTTATAGGAAAACAGATGGATCTTGTGACCACAGTGCTAAGTGAAATAAATCAGACACAGAATGATAGATAACTTATGGTTTTTCTCATATGAGAAATCCATAATATATATAATTTAAAAAGCAGAAAAGAGAGATGCTAGGAAAAGGGCAGTAGACTGTGGAGATGAAAAGGGAGTCTGGGAAAGGAGATAGGAGAGAATGAGGAGAAAAGGGAAACTGATTGAGATGTTAAATGTATACCTGTGAATGTGATTATTATGTAATTACATGATGAATGTAATTATTGTATATCACAAGATACATAATAATTTCTTTGTGGTGAGGATGTTTTTGTAGAGCTTGTGTTTAGACAAAGCCACACGTGGTCATAGATTTAGCTTTCAGAGGTGGCTGGATCTAGAGGCTGTGATGCTGGGATTAAGCAGGTGATATGCTGGGACTGATTCATGTAATTAATGTAATTATTATGTATCACAAAGATATACCAACAATGAAAATAAATTGTGAAATATTATGCAATGGAATAATATACAGTCATTAAAAAGGAAATTCTTCACTTGTGACAATATGGGTGAACCTGGAGATCATCATGCTAAATAAAATAAGACACAAAAGGACAAATATTTCATGATTCCATTTATATGTAAAATCTACAAAAGTCAAGCTTATAGAAACAGAGTAGAATAACTGTTTTTAAAATAAGAAATGTCTCAAAGTTTTAATAATCATTCGTTACTCAAGATGAGCAATATGACACAAATATATTAGAAGACACATTATATGCCTTTAAATTTAATTCATCCTGTCTAGGAAAACCTACGAGTATATACCTGCCATAATACTGAATAAATAGATAGTAACTGAGTCACAAGTTTTTTATCATCTACTAATGCCTAGCATTTTCCTAGAAGTCAGTGGATATAAGCTAGTCACTTAAAAGTCATATGATCCTGTTTTTAACTAAGCTTATCAGGAAAGATATATCACACTTCCTTCCCACACTGTAAACGTCTTCAGATCAGAGACTGACTTACTTTGTGTTGCACTTCTGTGTTTCGTGTAACTGAACTCAAAATGTGAACAGACATAGGAACAAAAATCAGATTATTTCTTCTCAACAATTTAGTCTAAATGCTGGTTTGGAAAGCATTGATTATTGTGATTTATATAACTGCCTCACTTGTCCTTACTGGCCCATATATCAGTTAAGTTGCTATATATTTAACAACAATGACAACAAAATAAAACAGACTGACTCTTAGTTATTTCATCTCTATAAAAATTATCTTACTTATGCAATCATATCTCATAATTTTATAGTCCTTTGTATCTTTTGTGTGATTTGATGTAAACCATACCTGCATATTCTTTTAAATTCATTTTATGAAATAAAATAAAATATTTTATTAAAATATTCTGAATATATAAAAATATTTCTTAAACTATACATCTGAAAAGGGGCTAATTTTCAAAAAATATAAGCGCATATAAGCTTACTTTCTTACTAGAAAGCAAATGTGACTAAAAATGGACAAAGGTCATAAAACGTATTTCTCCAAATCTGTCATACAAAGAGCCAAGATATATATGAAAAACATTTGATATCACTAGTCATCAAGGAAGTACAAATTAAAACCTTATGAGATATCACCTCATGTCTTAGAACAGTTTTACCAAAAGGATTAATGATAAAATGTTAGCAAAGCATGAAATAAAGGGAACTCTTGAATACTGTTCTTGGAAATGTATTTTAGTACAACCATTTAGAGAAATTTTATGTAGATTTCTTAAAAATTAAAAATAGATCCAGAAACTTTATTCCTGGGTATATATCCAAAGTAAATTAAATCAGCATGCAAAAGAGACATCTACACTCCCGTGTTTATTGCTAGACTATTCACAATTGCCAAGAAATTTTAACCTAAGTGCCCATCAACAAATGAACAGGTGAAGAAAATGCAATGTACATACAAGACGGAATACTATTCAAATATTAAAAAGAATGAAACTCTACGATTCATGACAACATAGATGGAGATGAAGGCCATTATGTAAAGTGAAATAATCCAGGCACAGAAAGAGAAACAATGGATAATCACTTTCATCTAAAATATGAAATGAATGAAGTTCACTTGAAAATGTAATGAAAAGTTGATCTCATAGAAGTGGAGAATAGAATGGCAGTTTCCAGAGTCTGGAGAGAGTTGGATAAAGGTTTAACAATAGGTGATAAGTTACAGATAGATAGACTTAAGAAACCCTATTGCATAGTAGGCTAAATTATATGCAATAATAATATACTATACATTTCAAAAATGAATTTTAAATCTTTAACCATAAAGAATGTGTGCTTGAGGAGACAGGCGTATTTCACCTTAAAATTTACACAATATATATATATATATATATATATATATATATATATATATATATATATATCAAAGCATATATATGACTTTTATGTATGTTTTAAAATATTTTTTAAAATCCTATTTATGACAACATAAATAAACCTGAATTATATTTTTATTTCATGAAACAATAAAATAAAATTTCATGATAAAATAAAGAGAATAAAAAGTTAATATATTGTGTCTTGTTATCTACAAAATAGTCAGCAAGACTTCAAGAAAATCATTCCCCAAATTACCTATTCTGTTGTTTTAGAATATTTTAAAATATATGATCATTTGTTTCATTTTTACTACCAGATCTCTTAGATCATTGGAGAACATTATGTTAAGTGAAATAATCCAGACATACAAAGACAAGTGCAGCATAAACTTTTTTGTATATGAAATTAAAATTTAAGCACAGTGAATAGGATAGTGATTGTCAGGAGCTAGAACAGAAGAAGAGAATTTAGAAAGATGCCACTCAAGGATCAAAAACATTCAATTAGGCTGGCAATTTAGCTCAGTGGCATAAGCACCTGCCTGGCAAGCAAGAGTTCATGAGTTCGATCCCTGGTACTGCGAAATTAAATAATTAATTAAAATCAGTTAGATAAAAATAAATTCATCAAGTTTTTTTGTACAACATGACAATAATATATTGTGTTCTTTAAAAATACTAAGATATCTCATTTAACCTTTGAATAATATATTTGCATTCCAAAACATCATGGTTTCAACAACAGTGCAATGCTACTGTCAATTTAGAAAAAAAAAGAAAGGCATTTTCTAGTTGATTTCCACCTCCAAGTCCAGCCAATTGTAATATTAATTATAGTAATCAGAATTATTTGTTCAAATTATAAAAAGTATACTCACTTTTTTGTACTCACTGTTTCTAGTTGGCTAGTTTCAAAAATAAAATTCATTGCCTCAGTTTCTGACTGATAAAGATTGGAAGAAGGAATACTTGCAGCCTTAAACCATTTCAAACCCTCACAAAAGATCAAAGGTGTGGGAAAAATGTTAATTTGTCTAATTCTGAATCACTATATAGATTAGGAGAAATAACAACTATGATTTTTTAAGATTCTTGTAGGGAAAAAAATTTAAAACTGTTCAACCTGCTCAACTCAGAGCTTCAAGAAAATGATTGCCGTTGACCTGAAACCCAGTTTTATCTGCAAGTTTCTGAACCCTAAATGAATCTAGTACACTGCACCCTTTTTCTGGAGCCTGTGAGCTGATCTTACTATTTTTTTTAAACTACACTCTTGCAAAATCCTTCACCACAATTTTTTGCTATCCATCCCTGAAATTTGCACCCGCCAAAAAATTTGGGGGGCATTTTACTGTAAATGCCAGCACAAACACTGCATTCCAGTACTGTTTACAGTTTATAACAGAAACTAGTGCACTTCCACCATAGTCAATAGTCAAAAAACAGCTGATTAATTGTAAAGTCAGTAGAAGTAGCTGCCACCTCTACACTTACACACCTCTGTGTCAGCTCTACTGGTGGACATTTCATATACGGTGTTTAATAATAAAGAAAAACTTTTTCTTTCAAAATAATTATGTAGTCAATGTTTTTTGCAATAAGTTGCCTAGCTATGATTGTGAGAATCCTTAAGTACTTGAGTATAAGAAGCATTCAAATCTTCTGTAGTTCACTTTATTTTCTTCTGCAAAGATGAACTAGACCTATGTATTCCACAAATAAAAACATGAAATAAATCTCTACATGTGCTCTCATCTGTGGATTTAGGTCTCAATTTTGTTTATTCTAGATCAAAGATAGTTCTCTATGGAAGATTATATAATCAAAGTTTGTAAAGTTGAAATTTGGGAAGACGTTACCATTCAGTCAACCCTCAATCTGGGGAAGAGACAGATGGAGCCTCAGTGGATGTCTTCCTTCCTTACAGAGCCCAATGAGCACAAAAGGCATACTCATACACCACACATATGTCTACTGCAGGCTCCTAAGCGGTATAAGATCCCCATTTCCATCATCCCCTGCCTTATAAGAGTGTTAATGTTATGGAGACATCCAGGACTACCACTTCAGCATTCAAAGTGTTGCCATAGACTTAGAAATGACCTCAGAATTTTGGTTTCATTTCTTGAAGCCATGTTGTACTGTTCTTTTGTTTCATGTATAAAACAAAGCAATTAGGCTAGGTTTATCTTCAAACCAAGGACTCCATGAATGGAACTCAAGATTGTTTTACTAAATACATCATCACTCTATCACCTTAACCTTCAACCTAATCCTGATCAAAAGTGTCTGTCACACTACAGACATTAGTAAAGGCAGAGTTAAGAAAGCAAAAGTAGCCCTGTGTTGTGCAACTATACCCTTCAGACAAGGAATAGACTCTGTAAACCAAACTCTAACCTTTCTTCAAAAGTTAATGTTCCTAGGCTCCAGAGCACATGGTCAATGACTAACTATATCCACTCCATAAAAGCACAGGAATTTTCAGCCTCAGCACCTGGTAAACGAGGTCTTCTTTCTTCCTCAAATTACAGAAACTAGCTATTTGTGGTTGATTCTGACCTAAATACCTCTGAAATGTTGCCATTATTGTTAGAGTATTTTTGTCTCTTTTTTGGCCCAAGCCCAACAGTCCTGCCTAGAAAAGGACATCAAAAAGAATAGATTTTATGTATTTACTACATCCAATTCATAAAATATAAAATGTAATCAGTGAGATGATGTCATTATTTAATAATCTTCTAATAATTTAATAATAAATCACTGTGAAACCTGCATAATAAGTATAAGGAATGGAGTGCTACCAGGTCTCTGACTTCAGGGATTTGTTCCTTTAACCTCTTGATCATGCAGGCACACACATATCAGGTGACATACCTAACTAAGGCTTATAAGTACAGTCTTTGGTTTAATCCCTGAAGATACTATGATTTATGAAACATTTAGCTTTCATAGGGCTGGTAGAAAAAACTCACTTAATAATATTTATTTTTAGTAATAAAATGATACCTTGTCACAAATCTGGAAAATACAGAAAAATCTAAAAATTACAAAGGGAGCTTATTATCCTATAAGCATAGAAAATGACTATGAACATCCTAGTATATCCTTCATTGTTCTAAATTTTCTTTAACATTTATGAATTCATTCACTTAATAATTCAACTGCTATTTATCAACATTAGATACACAAAAGAATCATATGAGAAGTTTTTAAAATGCTCATGCTGGACCCCATTTTCCTGGATTCTAATTTAATCATAATTTAAGGAATGGGGATGGGGATTTAGCTCACTGGCATAAGCGCCAGCCTGGCAAGCATGAGGTCTTGAGTTCAATCCCCAGTACCAAAATAATAATAATAATAATTTAAGGAATGACTTTTTCAAAATTTTCTTAGGTGATTCTGATATGCGATCAAATGTGAGAACCACTGACCAGGCATCTGTGATGGGTCATGCACTGCTTGAAATAGAAAATCAAAGACAAAAAATATAGACCTTATAGTCTTAGGTACAGACATGAATGATCAATTTCCATAATCTAAAAAATATACTACAAAGTAAGATTCTACTAAGAATTGTAGAAGCATAAGAAAAAGACTACTTGTATCTGTCTGTAATAGTCAGGGCACTCGTGTCAGAGTTAGGCAGCCAGACAAATGAAGTAAGCATTCCAGATAGAGATACAACAGAAAATACAGAGAATTTAGGAAACCCTGAGTGCGAAAAAAGAAGGTAATAATATTGAACATGTAAGCCATAGATCTTCAGGTTCTTTGCAGATAATGAAAATGATGGACAGTGCCTAAATTTTGTTTTGTTTTGCTTTTTTTTGTTTTGTTTTGCAGAGTAATGATATTATTACCTCCATCTCTAATTCACACTCATCTGACATCAGTATGGGTTTAATAGCCCAAATGAAACTACATTAATAGAATGAAGGCTATAAAAAATTCCAACAGAGTATATATGCATGATTTTCATCCCCAAAGTTTCCAAGAAATTCATGGTTAATTTTACTTATCAACAATAACTTGCTTTTAAATAAGAAACAATTACACCAAAGTTTTACTTTGTTTTTAGGAAACAAGATTCTTTTAAATTTTTTAAATTAAGTTTATTGGTACATATACATGATTCATACTTATCATAGGAAATTTGTACCCATACATGACATATTTTGATTCCTCTTTTATTTCCCAATTCCCTCCCTTCCCTTTTACTTCTCTTCCCCTCCCTACTTACAAAGCTTTGTTTCCATTTTATTCTTTTTAAATCATTTTTTCTTTTCTCTTTCTTACTTTCCCACTTCTCCTACCCTAGTTATTCCTTGCTTTTGAAAAATTTCTTCCCATTTTACAATATCCATTGCACATTTTATTTTTAATTTTAAAAACAAAGAAAGAATAAAAATGATACAGAATTTCAAAACAAATAATAGGAAATTAATACTACTTAATATATTTTATATTGTTATCTTCAAAGTAGTTGTTTAGATTACAAGATTTAGGCATAAAAGTGATCAAGCAATCAAACAATGAAAGCACAAACTGTTCATTTTGATGAACTGATAGAGATTATTAATATAGTTATCAATCCTTATATATATACATATACACCTATATATGCATGCATATATGCATATAATCTTTTCCCTTCTTTCTTTTCTCCTTTACCCTATCCCAGTTATTCTTTCCTTTTGAGTATTTTCATTCCCTTTCACTTTCACAATATTTGTTGTACAATTTGGATCTTATTTACTCTTTCAGTTTTATTTACACTAGGGAGACAATACAATATTTACACATGAGAGTCTGATTTATTTCACTTATGAGTTTGGTCTCAAGTTGCATCCTAGACCTATGAAATCTTCAAGTTTATCCTTCTTTATAGCTGAGTAATACTTCATTTAATAAAAATATCACATTTTTTATCCATTCTGCAATTGATGGACATTTGTGTTGTTTCCGAGATTTAGCTATTACAAACTGTGTGCTATAAATATTGGTGCACATATATTTCTATGATATGATGTTTTCAGTTCTTCTGGGAAAATACCCAGAAAGGAAATAGCTAAATTTCATGGGACCTCCAGTACTCTTTCAATTTCTCACACCAGGAAGACAATGTGATGTTTACACATGTGAGTCCAATTTATTTCACTTGAGAGTATGGTCTCCAGTTACATCCATTTACCTAGAAATGTCTCAAAGTCATCCTTCTTTATGGCAGAGTAGTGCACTAGTATATTAAAAGAAAAGCCCATATCTTCTTTATCCATTCTCTGTTGGTGAGCATTTGGGTTGTTTCCAAGACTTAACTATTACAAACTGTGCTGCTATAAATAGGGCTGTGTTTGTATTTCTGTGTTATGATGTTATTAATTTTTCCAGGAAGATACCCAGAAGGGAAACAGCTGGGTAAAGTAGACCCTCTAATTCTAGTTTTTTGTGAAATCTCCACACTGATTTCCACAGTGACTGCACAGTCTACATTCCTACCAACAGTGGAGAAGAGTTAATTTTTCCACACAGCCCCACCAGAATTTGTTATTGGTTCATTTCTTGATGGTACTCATTCTTTCTGAATTGAGATGAAATCCCAGCATTGTTTTAATTTGTTTCTTTATAATAACCAATGGTGTCAATCATATATATATATATATATATATATATATATATATATATATTCTGTTAGTGCTTTTCATCTGATAAGTGTGTATTCATCTCAGATGCCCATTTTTGGATTGGGTCTTTAAGTTTTGGGAATCCTGATATTTTCAGTACTTTATATGTTCTAGATTTAAGTCCTTTGTCTGAAAGACAATTGGCTAATTTTTTTCCCACTCTGCATGTTTTCCTTTCACCCTGTTGCTGATTTCTTTTGCTGTGCAAAAATATGTTTTAACAGAATAAGATCCCAAGTATTGATTCTTTGTATTATCTTCCGTGGGATTGGGGTTTTGTTTATGAAATCTTTGCCTATACCTATGTCTTTAAGAGTTCTACCTATACTCTGTTCTAGAGGATTTAGTGTTTCTATTTTAATATTTAGATATTTGATCCATTTCAATTTTAGTTTAGTGCATGGTGACAGGTATGGACCTAGTTTTGGTCTTTGGCTTGTGGAAAACTAGATTTTCCAATGCCATTTATTAAAGAGGCTCTCTTCCACTGAACATGTTTGGCCCCTGTGTCAAAAATAAGGTGACTAAGTTTGTTTGGAGTTGTTTCTGCATCTTCTAATCTGTTTCATAAGATTCATCCTGTGATGCAGGAATGGTTTAATGTATGCAAATCAAAAGTAATACACTATATTAACACAGAAAAACAAAAAAATCCCATAATTCCCTCAAAAGACACAGAAAAAAAAAACATTTGACAAAGTCCAACATCATTTATGATAAAAAAGACCTACAGAAAATTGGAATAGATGGTCTTTACCTCAATCTAATAAAAGCCATCTATGAAAAACCAACAGCCAGCATTACATTAAATACACAAAACCAGAAATCTTTCTCTCTAAAATCAGATCAAGGTAAGAACCTCACTATCACCATTCCTGTTCAATATAGTTCTAGAAACATTAGCCAGAGCAATTAGATATGAGAAAGTAATAAAAGCAGTAAGGGGGACTTTTGGGAAGATGGAGGATCAGAAAGCAGCAAAATAGGGACCCTCTCTGAGAAAAACAGCTCAGATGCTGGAATAAAACATCCTGGAGAAGACCGGATGGAAGGAGATGGATCCACTCAACCCAGGAAGAAACTAAAGAAAAAAAAAAAAGAAAAGAAAATCATGGACGGAAGGCTGTAGACAGACTCATTCTCACCAGAACCAGTCTCATTGTATACAGCTGCTGGAATCTGGAGACGCACAGTCACTGTGAAGTTGGGGGTTGGCGAGCCTAAAGGTCTTGGAGGGTGGAAACAGTCACAGACTGAAGCAAGGGAGTGGAGAGCAGCACTCGGTTCAGAGATCTGTATAGGCTTGCAGTGAGTGCACAGAAATCAGTCCTCCCATGGGCGTGGGTGAGGGGCTGGGCGACATTTTGGAGTCAGGCAGGATAAACCCAGAACCAAAACAGTAGCAGCTTCAGTCAGCCACTCCTAGCATAGAAAAGACTGGTGAGAATTACTTGGGCTGAGTCCCACCTCTTTGTGCAACCCAATAGCAAAGGACAAGGTCTCCCTGATACTATACTTAACTGGCCCTGCCCATGCAGCACACACTAACATGTTGGAGACTCCCAGAGCTTGACCAGTTCAGAAAGGAGGGGCCAGCCTGCCCCACCTCTGCGTGTATTTCAGTGGTCATCAGTAGACTGGGGAGGGCAGCAATCACTAGCCAGCACGCTTCCGAGTAATTGTGACCAATACAGGAAGTGCCAGGGACCCAAATTGTCCACTCGTCTAGAAGAAACCAGAAACATGACAAGAGAAAAAAACAAAAGGAAATCTCTAGACCCCAACACAAGCACTACTGGCCTGGAGAAGGTAAACACAGAAGAGATCAGGGGTTGCACACCTGCAGTATCTGAAAAAGCAGCATCTGACATAAAGAATTATCTTCATGAAATTACAAAAGAACTTAAAACATAAATTCTATTACAAATAAAGGAAGAAATAAGAAAAATAATAAAAGAAACACTAAGTACCTCTCAAGAAGACACAGATGGAAGAATGGAGGGGCATAGAAGAGAAACCTTCAATGAAGAATATTTAAAAAATCTAGAATACCTGAAACAGGTTCAAAGAGACTACCAGGAAAATAAAAACTCCATTTAAAGCTGGTAAAACTACTTGAAAGAAACTAAAGATAGTCTACCTTGAAGACAGGTTTACAGTGCATGATCACGAAAAGAAAGATCCCTAAAAATAACAAGGAACCAGGAAGTAACAATACAAAGGCTAGAAGATGACAAGAGGATCTATAACTTAAGAATAAAAGATGTGAGTAAAAAGCAGGGGTAAAAACAAATGAAATACAAAGGCTATTTACAGAAATAATTAAAGAAAATTTCCCAAGCATAGGAAAAGGAAATGTTATTCAGATATATGAGGCATACAGAAATCCAGCCAGCTATAACCAAAATAGATCTACACCCAGACATATAATATTCAAGATCCCAGAAATT
Organism: Hydrochoerus hydrochaeris; assembly: GCA_004027455.1. NCBI lineage: Eukaryota > Metazoa > Chordata > Mammalia > Rodentia > Hydrochaeridae > Hydrochoerus > Hydrochoerus hydrochaeris. The sequence goes on along the minus strand of PVLA01007083.1, from coordinate 89,314 downwards.
CAACACAAGAACAGAATATTAAAAGCTGTCAGAGAAAAGAAACATATCACCTATAAAGGAAAACTCATCAGAATCATGACAGACTTCTCAACACAAACCATCAAATCAAGAAGAGCCTGGGGCAAAGTATTCCAAGCCCTGAAAGAAAATAACATACAACCCAGAATGATGTACCCTGCAAAACTATCTCTCAAAATTAATGCAGAAACAAGATGCTTCCATGACAAAAAGGAACTGAGGAAGTTTGTGAACACCAATCCAACCCTACCAAAAAGAAAAAAAACCCTGAAGGACATTCTAGAGAGAGAGGAAAAAAAAAGACCAAGATTTCAAGAACAGCAACAGAGGAGGCTCACTGAATGGGACAGACAATGGAGTGAAGGGGAAATGTAGACAACCAACAGCAGAAAAAAAATAGTATGGCAGAAATGAGGCAGAGAAGATTGGCCATAATCACTAACATGGATAAGCTTGGTACACTAATAAAAAGAAACACAGACAGAGTGGATCAGGAAATAGGGTCCATCAAGATGCTCTATATAAGAAATATATTTAGCCTGAAAGAAGGTTTATGGACAGAAAGTCAGATATGAGAAAATAATGCTCTATGTGACAGGGAACTAGAAAAAATTGGGAGTAGCTCACCCATCAGCTGCAGATTGGTTGGAAAGACATAACACTATTATACAATGGAGAGCTATTCAGCTATAAGGAAGGAAAACCTTGAGGCTCTTGTAGGTAAATGAATACAACTTGAGATCAAGCTCAGGGGTAAAAAGTTTCAGAACCACTTAAGTAAATAGCGGGCTGCCTCCCTAATCTAAAAACTAAAGGAGTTAGTGGGATACAAAATGTACAATGCACCCTGGGAAAGTGAAAGGGGAGGAATTGTCTAAATAGGGAAGGCAAAGGACATCAATAATCTTGTATCACAATTTGAAATGCATATTGCTTTCATTGCTGTTTAGTTTGGTTATATGCTGTTCCAGTTTGTCTACTTGTACTGGACTTGAGGGCATAGACAGCTATTCCAAGGATAGCAGGTATACTATAGTAACCATTTTTAATTTCCTATTAACTTAATCTGAAACTCCGTATTGCTTTAACTGCCTTGTTTTGACAGATTTTATTTGAATCTGGCTTGCTTGATCACCGTCTTGTCTTGACTGATTTTATTTGAATCTGTTATGTTTTATAGTATCAAGTCTGAGAGTATAGGCTCTAAAGACAGTAAGATTCAATATGATACCCTTTATGGTTTGACTATTACCCTCTTTTGAAATCCTATAATGTCCCCAAAGTTTTGTTTTTATTGATTTTGTTCTGTACTGCTATGTTCAATTCTATTGTACCTTATGATATGGGCAATTCTATTGAAGATAACAAGAGACATCATGGTAACCATTGTAGATCATAATGTATTGTGGTTTTAAATTGTGTACTATGTCCATCCTTTTGTTTTGAATGACCCCTTTTTTTCTCATTTGGTTTTATTCTTTTCAAAATAAATTTTTTTAAAAAATGCAGTAAGGATAGAAAAGGAAGAAGTGAACAAGTTTCTTATTAAAGTCTTTCAAGGCATTTTTTAAACCTAGTTAAGAAATTTAATATGTGATAAAGGAAAACATTAGGCCTCATGAGGCACCCAAAGACTTGCAGTGAAAAGCCATTAGGATCCACAGGGCTGAAGAGATATAAGGAAAAAAGAGAGCCCCATAAAAATTTGAATCATGGAAACGATATTGCCAACACATGTGGAAGAATGTGGCTATGCTAGAGTATAACTGGAAGCAGGAGGGAAGCAATGAAAACCTTTCTTCCTTCTCCTAAACTCTGATTTCCTGCTAATGATTCCAGTTGGTCAAAGTCAACGTGAAATCATTCAATAAAGGAGTGCAGGAGATTCATTCACAGGGGTCAGACTCCTAGGAACACAGAGTAGACCAGAGAAAGTCACAGAATGGATTTCACAGCAACAGCTAACAACCACCCTGCAGATGAACAAGATACAATAGCCAAAATATATATCCCTATATATATATATTTAGAAATAGACCCAAAGAAAATACTGATAGACTGCATAATATTTCCAGTGACATTCAAATAAGAACCTTCTTTCTGTGGACCAGACTAGAGGGAAATTCCTGACAGCCTAAAACAATTTTTTATGGGAAAAGAAGTTAACAATTGACAAGTTGAGGACACTTAAAAGCCAAGATTAAAGAGTAGGTAGAGCACAAGTGTTCAAATTTTTTTATTTACTCAAATTCTTTACAAATTTTCCATTATTCATCAAAGGCACCACAAGTTAAGAACTCAGAAGAAATACAGCCAAGGAGAAGTCAAGATGGCCCATCAGTGAGCAACAAAATACAAAGCCTCCCAGGAGAAACAACTCATACGCCAGAATAAAACACCCTGGAGAGACCCAGACAGAGGGAGATGGATCCTCTTGACACAAGAAGAAATTAAAACATAAAAAAGCTCATCAAACACGTTGGGACTACAACTGAAACAGCTAAAAATTACAGGACACAGCATTTTCACAGTGATCCACCAAGTTTGCTCTGCCTGAATTTGAATCCATGTTGGCCAGAAGAGCTGCCCAAACTCATTCCCACTGCCACTCACAGGAACCACAGCAGCACTGAAGTTGGGGGTTGGTGAGCCCAACAGAGAGTTGAGCCAGTGAAGGGACTTACATTAATCCATGGTCAGTGCTGGGAATGAGACCCCCACCATGGGAAGGGCCAATCAAATGGGCAACATGTTGGAATTGGGCAGGAGGAGATTGAACTGGGAGCAACAGTGACTTCAGTTGGTTGCTCCCTCCTCAGAGAAGATTCGTGGGATTTGCTTGGACTGGGCCGTGCCCCTGGCTGGGACCCAATGAGATATCCCAAATTGATTCCCTGCTCTTAGCATGCACGAACCAGTTGAAAGCCCCTGAATTTGGCTGGCCTGGTGGATAGGGGCAGGCATACGCATCCACTGCTTATACCTCAGAGACAAGAGCAGTCAGGAAGGGGCAGAAATCCCTCGCCAGCATGTGCTTCAGAGGAAATGTGGACAACAGGGAAGAGGGCTGTGACCTACACTGTAAACTGTGTGGAGGAAGCCAGGAACATGACAGGAGAGAGAGGTAGGAGGAGACCCCCAGCCCAGATCCCTGAGAACACTGATCCAGGAGAGGGAAAAACAAGGAAGACTGAGGGTGGTAAACACGCAACATCAGATATGGCTTCAAAGGACATTAAGAGATATTTTTGGGAACTTGTAGATGAGCTAAAAACTGGAATATTAAATCAGGTAAAGCAAGATATGAGTAGAGTAATAGAAGAAATACTCTCAGGAAGCATCTCTCAGGAAGATACAGATGGAAGAAGGGAGGAACACAAAACAAGGAGAGAAACATTTGATAAAGAATATAAAGAAAGTATAGAATACATGAAGCAGATTGAAAGAGACTACCAGGAAATTAAAAACTCCATTGAAAGCTGGCAAAACACCTTAAAAGAAACTAAGGATAGACTATCAAAACTTGAAGACAAGTTTGCAATGTGTGATCATGAAAGGAAAGATCTCTTAAAAATAACAAGGAAACAGGCAGTAACAATACAAAGGCTAGAAGATGACAAGAGAATCTATAGTTTAAGTATAAGAAATGTGAACAAAGAAGCAGGAGTACATACAGGCAAATTACAAAGGCTATTAATGGAAATAATTAAGGAAACCTTCCAAGGCATGGGAAAAGAAAATGACATTTGTTTTTGTGAGGCATACAGAACTCCAGCCACCTACAACCAAAACAGATCTACACCCAGACACATAATAGTGAAGATGCCAGAAATTCAGTATAAAAACAGAATGTTAAACGCTGTCAGAGAAAAGAAACAGATTACCTATAAAGGTAAGCCCATCAGGATCACAGCTGACTTCTCAACACAGACCATCAGATCAAGAGGAGCTTGGAGCGAAGTATTCCAAACCCTGAAAGAAAATAACCTCCAGCCCAGATTAATGTATCCTGCAAAACTGTCACTAGAAATTAATGCAGAAACAAGACACTTCCATGACAAAGAGGAATTAGGGGAGTTTGTGACCACCAATCCAACCCTACAGAGAATACTTAAGCACATTCTAGAGACAGAAAAAAAATACCAGGATTTTAGCAACAGTGGCCTCAATGAGAGGGGCAGGCAGTAGAATGAAGGAAAAAAAACTAGACAAACAAAGGCAAAAAAATAGCATAACAGAAATGAGGCAGAGAAGGATAACTAGAATCTCTAACATAGATGGCCTTGATACACTATATTGTTAATAGTGCACCAGGATTTAAAACCCACATTACTCACACTACTCTGCTTAGATGTATTATATTCTGTTCCAGTCATTCTACCTGTACTAGATTTGAGGGCACAGACAGTAATCCCAAAAATAACAGGTATAGTATGGTAATCATCCTTAATTTCGTATTAACTTAATCTAAAGATCTGTAAAACTTACGCTTTTTTACGATGACTGATCATAATCAAATCTGGTTTGTTAGATCGCTGTTTTGTATTGATAGATTTTAATCAAAGCTGTTATGATTGATAGTATCAAGTCTGACAGTATAGCCAACTGCACTTAAGATGACAAACTCCACTAGAATATCCACTATGGTTTGATTATTACCTGCCTTCAATGTCTTATACTTCTACAATGTTTTATTTTTTACTAATATTATTATGTACTGCTATATCAATTACACTGCTATATTCAATTATGCCTCATGATATAGACAATTCTATTGAAGATAATAAGAAACTACACAGTAACCATTGTAGATCACCTTGTACTGTGGTTTTATATGACTTTTTGGCTTCATGTTTTTATTGGAATTTGTTTTGTTTTGTCTTGCTAAGTTTTGCTTTTCCCTCTAATACAGAAAGGGTAGAAATACATGTAGAGACTCATACATGCATAGCTGTTTACACTCTCACTGTTTGACTATCTACTTTGTATGCTTTAATTTTGTAACTTGAACAACTATTTCTAAGAGGACAATATGTAATTTATCAATTAGTGATTCCTTATTGCTTATCTTTTTTTGAAATTCTGTATTATCTGTACCCTTTACATGCTTTTGTTTCTCTTTAAATAAAAAAAGAAATACAGCCAAGTTAAATGATATGTCAGATATTGGTATATAGAGTTAGCTAAGAGATGTTCTGCGAACACTCATCGTGACAGTTTAGATTTGAAGCACAAGTGCTATGTCCTGTGACTGCAGACAGTCAGTCCTTCCCTTAGCTGAGAATTCTGGCTGCTCTTACACAGTTTACAGCTTTGGAAGTGTTTATTGTCTCCTGGAGAAAGAACACAGACTTAAATAGACCACAAATAAGAAAATCATCCTTGGAAGTAAATCAGATGCCATTGGCCTGAGATACTCACTTGGTAAAACATCTTGTTAAGAATTATCACCTGGGAAATGATAAATTATCTGTCTAAAGGTTCTGATAGCCTGTGAGTCAGGAAAACACTGGGATGAGAGAGAGAGTCTTCTTCCTATGAAGTATTTCAGCATTGCTTCCACAGTTATATTCACAAGGAATGCTTTAAATATGTTTCTGATAATTCATTTCCTATATTCTTTAGCAGTTTGATACATATCTTAGGGCAATTGCCTAAAATTACTTCTCATTGTAGTTATTTATGTGCATGTATTTCTGCCTCACTAGATAGAAACACCTGAAAGGTCTTATGGTTATGTTTTCTTCAGCTTGTAAATAACCTGTCATATTTTCTTTGTAGATGGTTCATAAAATTATATTAAATTCTGAAAGAAACTTCTACATTAAGTCTGCTTGTGACTTAAAAAGTATACTTACAGTTGGTCACTAATCTGTTAGACTAAATGTATTAGACTTTCGTGCTACACCTTGATCTTTGACTTTTAAATCACTTCAACTTTATAAAATATGTTTAATACACGAATGTTTGTGAAATCCTCCCATCTTTCTTTCCTCTTTGCTTTCAGGATATGTCGGCGCTTTAGTGTCATTAGTGAGAGTATCAGTTTTCAAAGACCTGTGTGAAAGAACCCACTAATAGGAAATTCTAGTTGACAGAATTCCATAACCACTAGATTTTGCTGAACTTTCCTGTGGTTACTTTTCACTGAAGTAACTGAAATTTGACCTATTAGTCTTTATATTTAAAAATCTCTAAGCATATTGAGTGAAGTTAATTCTCGGTAGTCAAAAATTCTTGCCTCATCCTACTGCAACGGTTAATTCTGCAAGGAATGTAAAACACTTTAAATTCTCCCAAGATGCCTGAATTTAACCCCAGGTTTAAATTTTTAAAAAGACCTCTCTAAGGTGCATAGTGACAATTTGAGGCATTCTAAAGATCTCCTATTTCACTGCCAAATGCTAAAACTAAATTTGTAACACTCAGCAGTCCAGCATCACTTGATGTTTTCACTAAATAAAAATTTTTATTTTAAAGTTAGACTAAATGTTCCCAGCACAGGAGTATCTACAAGACTATAAAATTCCTCATACACTTGCAGCAAAGACAAGGTATGTTTGAAAAAAAAAGAATGAATTATAGAATTATACATGCTAATAAATGAAGGGATGCCTTATAACCTTTATCATAAATACATCCAGGCTTCATTTTTCAAAGATCTACAGAATTCAAACTTGTAAAAATGGTTTCAGCTGCATACTTGTTTCTTTCAATATAAAGCATTTCTCTCTACCAGCCCTAATATAAGCATTCCTTGTTTTATTTCTCATTTTATACAACTATAAATTGTCACTTGTGTTAATTATATATATTATAAATATATAATGTTATAGATGCTATTATGCAATAATATATTATAGGGATAATTATAGACGTCTTCTTTTACTTCAGGTTGCATCCTTTCATGAAGAGGACCTCTTCTGCTCCTCCTCCTCCTCCCCCTTCTCCTCCTCCTCCTTCTTTTTCCTCTTCTTCCCATTCATTATCTGGGAAGGCATAAATAAAATAAAATTAAATTAAAGAGAAAACCTTGATTCCAATAATATCCTAACATCTTGCTGGCTAACAGATTTGGTGAATGCTACAGGAGGTGAATACGTGCATTCTTTCTTTAGTATCTTAGTTCCTCTCAGAAGCTTAGATGTTCTCTAACTGCCATGAGAAAGAAATGTTATCAGTTGGCCTCATTAGTTGTGAATATATGTGTTTAGCTAAATTTTAATGCATCTAAAACCAAACATACTTTTATAAATTGTCACAAAATATGATCAGATTATCCACTTTCTACTCAGTGTCAATGTTCAAGCCATTGCCTACATTATTATCTAAGTCATAGTCTGGTGGCCACCTAAAAAAGAATCTCACTATAAGATTCATGCTAATGGCCATGTGAAAAATCCAACATCAAAGAAATGTTCAAGTGACTTTCTCCAATTTAATATGCCATTTGTTGGGAAAGGTGAGTTTAGATAGAAGACTTGGAAGATATTTCTACTCAATCATGTCAATAAGATTTTAATATTTGCAAGAATGTTTTGTTCAACTTTTTGTATTTGAAAGTGCAACATATAGGTAAATTTAAGTGACTAGCACTGTTAATTTTAAAAGTTAAGGCTAAGAAAACAGTCACTTAATTTTTAAATGACTATGAGGGTGCATTTTTAGACCTGATCCTAATATAGTGAAGCTCGTTTAAAATTTTAAAGATACAGTTCAATAATAATGACAATACTTCTACCTTACAGACTATATCATAGTCTGAAAGAATTAGTATAGGCTGAAAATCTGAAGGTTGGCCCCCTCACCTTTCTGATGTCAGGGAGAACAGGCATAATCTCATTAGTCCCTTCAAAACTGAACATAAGACATTTGTGCGTTTGCTCATAGATCTCACTCTTAATTAATTTTGCTTTACTGGAGAGTGCATGATGTGCCTTGGCATCATTCTGATAGATATCCTGAATATCTTCCTGTAGCATCTTTTCTAATTACTAGAAAACTAAAAATTAAAGTACCATTCAAAAAGTCAAGAATAATTTAAACATTAAAAGAATAAAAGTAAGGCCAGGTATTTAGCTCAACAGCATGTCTGCCTGGCACGCACAAGATCATGAGTTCTATCCCTGGTACCAAAAAAAAATGGATAAAAGTAACCACCACCCAAGATGATCTAAGTGTGAAATTAAAGGAAAAACTTTAAGCAGTCGTACCTGAGTATGTAATTTGTCTGTAGGGATGAGCCATATAAAGAAATTGGGACGGGTATTCCAAGCAGAGGAAGCAACTAAAGGAAAGACTTAGAGGTTTGACACAATATGGCCTACACAGGGAATTATAGGAAATTATGTGAACTCAGAAAGCACTGTTAAGTGAGAAGTCATGGTAAAATAAATCCACAGAAAATTTCTGACAAGTACTGGGTTGTGCAGATGCATATCAAGCTATAAAATTATGTTTTGCTAAATCATTCAATATAAAAAACCAATTTAGAGATTAAAACAAGAATTAACGGTTATTTCTTAAGAATCTATTGCTGTAGTCAAGTCAGGAGTTTCTATCGCAAAATTGTCAGCATAAATTTGTCTCAGAATAGTTCGATGACACTTCTAATGAATAATATCAAAAGTAAAGATAAAACACATTGCACTGGATTTTAATCTTCAATTAAACTAAGGCAAGATTTTGCACCAGAATTTAACAAATGGATAAATTTGATTATACTTTGAACTAGTTGATGAAGTTAAAAAAAAAAAACTTCAAACTCTTTCTCAGAATCATTGGTTATATAAGCAAATACTTTGGTCTTACATTGTGTTGTAGGGGAAAAAAAGACTACTTTTGACAAAAGCCTGGTTGCTCTATGCTACATATTTTGAATGAAGAAGAAAGTAGCACAGGTTTAAGCAAAGGATTCCCATTTTAATTTTAAATGGACGAATCACATTATCTTATGAGGAGATATAAGTACTTGCTTTAATCATACCCCATCTCCCACATCCAGTAGCATGATAATACACAGTGGAGGCTATGTATTTATTTTTAAACTGACTTCTGCAAATGGATTTTTCTTTATCAAATTCTATTCAACTTGACAAGCAACTGAAACATCCGAGCTTGACAACAGGCCATAATTTGAAGGAGAAGTTGTATTTTACGAGTATAACCACCTGAAGGACAAAATACAGAAAAATATGAGAACATCTAAATTACTACATAGGTATTTGAAATTGGCCTGATTTGTCTTGTGAACATTTATTCAAACAAATTTTTCACAACATTAATTTAATTAAAATGTATGCTACAAGATTTCCTAATAATATTCATTACCTTTGACTATATCATAGGTAGCAAGCAGAATCCCAAGCCCCCCAAAATGGTTATATCTTAATCCCCAAACCTATGATTTTGTTATGTTGCATGTCAAGAGATGATTAAAGTTGCAAGGGCAAGTAATGTGCCTAAGCAGCTGATTTTACAATAAAGAGATTATCCTGGATTATCCAGGTGAACACAGTATAATCACAAGGATCCCTAAAACATGGAATGGAGAGGCAGAAGAATTAGAACCAGAAAGATGGCATCATAAGAAAGGCTGGAAAGGCCATTTATGGTTTTGAAGCTGGAATGGACCACCAGCCTAAGGAGTAAGTGTAGTGTCCACAAGCTGCAAAAAAACAAGACTTTGGATTCTCCTGGAGGTCTCCAGAACAAACACCTCCAAAAATCAAGGGATAAACAATCACGTTGATTTTAGCCCTGTGAAATCCATCTTAGACTTCTGCCCTTCTACAAAGGAATATCTTTTTATTGTTAAAACAAGTCACTAAATTGTTGTAATTTGTTACTGCAGGAATAATATATTAATTCATTATGTATGTGATGGTTGTCATTCAGGATTTTTACTTAAGATGAGTTAACAATACATAACCAGTTATCTAAAACACTTAGGTTTTATTAAACCAACTTTTTCATATCATAGTTGCTGTACTTTTATAAAAACAATGAGAACACAAGACACTAAGAAACATTAGGGAGATATGAGAAATATGCCTTTAATTTCTCATTTTGTTGATTAGATAAGTTTTCATACAATGTTTTTGTTGTTGTTTTCTTTTGTTTTTTGTCTGTTTGAGACAGGTCTCACTATGCAGTTTAAACTGGCTTTGAGCTCACTTGGTAACCCAGGCTGGTATTGAACTCACAATGATCATCCTGCCTCAGCCTCCCAAGTGCTGGGGTTATAGCTGTGCACCACCATGCCTGGCTTTTGTTTTTTAATTGTTTCTTCATTTGCTTGTTTGTTTTTGGTTTTGTTTTGGTTTTTTGTTTGTTTTTATCTCTGTTAAATAAAATCACCTCATGCCTTGGGAATTTACCTGAACTATTTGGTGAATGAAAATATAAGTTGAAAATTAAAAAATAGATTTTTGCTGAATTAAGGTCCGATCACTGTTCACCTTCACCAGATTCAGTATTTTTTCTGCCACTTCTTCACCTACTGTATTTTATTTCTTCTTTTGGCTGCTCTCAGAGTTCACTTCAAAAAAAAAAAAGCATACAGAATTTTGGTCCCATTTTAGGGCCACTGCACAGTGAGGCACTGATTAGAATTAACCTCATGTAGCAATTGCTATAGTTTTGCCACTGGGAAAGCCTTGACAGTTCTGTGACCCTCTCACTCTTGAAAGACCCTTCTCCTCCTGCTCACTCTTATACTGCCACCTGAACAAAACATTGCGTCAGCACTCTTTACTGCAGGAATCCAATGAAGTAAGTCATAACAGGACAATAAGCCTATAATCTGATAACATTGTTAGCTCAAATCAAAGCTCCTAACAAGTATGCAAGGTTATTGAATTGGAGTAAAACTATTGCAGTATTTGGGTTTGTTGAAGTGGCTTTTCAGATTTCCCTCCTTTGAAAAAAAAAGTAAAGTAGCATGTCTTTTCCCTTCATTTAAGATTAAAACCAAGTACAAGGACACATGTACAAGTGTCCAACATGTACAAGGCTAAGGTTAACTTTTTAAAGAATAGAAGTGGAGAGGGTTTTACAAAGTTTGCAATTATCTTGTAATGGAAAATAGCATAAAGTTATTTGATTTTTGTTGCCAGGTCTCTGGAAAAGTGTGGTCAATGTGGAATAACCTTCACTATGCAGAAAAGGTTAGGGATGTGAATTCATGTGTGTAAATGATAACAAGTATAAACTCATTTCTGATAGTAGACCAAGGATAATCATGGTCTTGCTATTCTTGGTTTCACTTACTTCACATTACAAGATGACTACTTGAACACACACAGATTTTGTCAACTTTGATTTTGGGCTTCCATTGCCTCCCCCATACTCACCTGAAGCTTCAAAAAACATTTTGGCCTTTAAAAATATAATTTTAATGTTATCATTATCTCACTATTTTGTAACACATTAACAGATGCTTCAGAATTACTGTCTAAAATTCAGAGCCTTACATAGAATTTTACTCATCCTCCTTCTACCTCAAATTTCAGAGTTCTTGTCATTTCCATGGCCTGGAGGAACTAGAACTAATCTTGAAGTCAGAACTTGACACTGCTCAACCCCCTGACATGGCTAGTTTTCCATGCCTCAATTTCATCATTGGCAAAAAAAAAAAAAAGAAATACATAAATTGTGTATTAAGGTGAATTTGAAAATGTCACTTTTATATTTTGCCATTTAAACATTAGGAACACGTGAAAGTATATGGTGTGGCATTGTTTATATTTTGCCCTCTATTTCATTCAAAATATTAATGAGCCATAGCTGAATCACTGAATCTATACCAGCTTAGTACTTTGGATCTAATTAAGAGATTTCACTGTAAATAATTATGTTTAGCAGTATTTCACTGTTGTAATTACTGGAAGTCAATGTAACAGTTCAATTGTGTGTGCATTTGTGTGTCTGGGTATGCACCTTTAACCTGAATAAAATGCTTCACTTTTAGTATCTAGGAAGTCACAAGGATACACATACACCATTTTCCTTTTCTTGCTGTTCTGTACTTGTGAAGAATAATTAAAACAGCACTTCTAAAACTAATTATGACTTGGAAAATATGAATGTAATAAAAGACTATACATTTTTCTATCTCTCCTGCATATGACTTGAAACAAAAAACTTAGAAATGAAACAGAGAGAAGAGAAAAAATCATTGTTTTTACATAGATGATACGTTTGTAGTTCTCCTTCACCAGGACAATAATGAGAAAAGAGGAAAAAGCAAAATACAAAGAAATATATTTTATATATTCAGCAGTAATCCATATAATGATGTGACATATTGCAGGGGTTATCTGACAATTATGTAAAATAATTGGATTTTTGACAGTGAGTTGTTAAATATAGATTTTATATTTCCTAGTTTTGAATGCTTTAAATTTAATAAAACTACTCATTACATACAGTCTCAGGCAACTTCTTACCTAGAAATCTACTAATATTTCATTTAGTTATCCAAATATCTCCAACACTGGTCTCTTCCATCGCCTGAAATTTCAATAAGTTGTGCAACTTTTTTCCAATTTATTCAAAATTTGATATATTTAAAGTAGTATTTGAAATGGATAGGTCATTATTCAACATTTGTTTCATGAATTAAACAGGTATGATATTGTTTTTGTTCCTGGTCTCCTTGGAATCTTCGACTTTAGCATGGTAATTGAGATCAAGATTAGATTAACTTTTTTTTATGCATTCAACTCATGGTAAATAGTAGTCACTTTGTATGACTCTTAAGTGTATGTTATACATAATGCAATCAAATGGTGCCTGGTATGTATTAGCATGGTTACATGAACTGGAGTAGTAAAATATAACTCCTTCAATTCAGATACATAAAAAATATTCTTATATTAGTGACTACTCCTAAAATAGAAACTTACCCTGTGGACCATTAAGAGTGGAGTGGTAAAGCTCCAAAATAAGTACCTCATTAAAACATTCTTTACATTTACAGGTATTTCGTTTTGCCCTTGGTTGGTCTGTTCCCAAACTAAATTAACACTGTGTTTGTATGTGCTGTTGTGTTCCTAGAAACCCTGGCAATCTTAGGAAACCTGTGATCTTTCAAACTAATGTATTTTGTATGATTTATACATTAAAACAATAATAAAATGACATTATCTTGATTGAATTTCAAATACAATCTTCACTGAGTTAAAAAAATAGTAAAACAATTTTATTTAGAATTAGAGTTATGACCTTCAAAGTAAGGTGACCATGGAGATGGTATTAAATCTTTTATATTCTTGTTTTTTACTTGTAAAGATTTAACTACAATTAAAAAATTGATGTTAACTATCTTTTGTAATTAAACTAATAACTAGGCATCACGACCAACAAAAATAGGAATTTAATGTCCATCTGGAAGCCGAGAGATATCACAGGGATTTTTGCCATAACATTAACCATAGAAAAATGATGACATTTGCAAGACACATTGTCATGCATATCATCTTTTTTATTTACATTTAAAGAGAAACAAAAGCATGTAAAGGGTAGAGGTAATACAGAATTCCCAAAAAAAGATAAACAATAAGAAATCATTAGTTGATAAATTACACATTGTCCTCTTAGAAATAGTTGTTCAAGTTACAAAATTAAAGCATACAAAGTAGATAGTCAAACAGTGAGAGTGTAAACAGCTATGCATGCATGAATCTCTGCACGTATTTCTAGCCTTTCTGTATTAGAGGGAAAAACAAAACTTAGAAAGAAAAAACAAAACAAATTCCTATAAAAACAAAAGTCCTAGATATATAAAACCACAGTACAAGGTGATCTACAGTGGTTACTGTGTTGTTTCTTATTATCTTCAATAGAATGTTTATATCATTAGGTATAATTGAATATAGCAGTATAATAGAGTATAGCAGTAAATAACAATATTAGTAAAAATAAAACATTGTAGACAGTATAAAACTTCAAAGGCAAGTAATAATCAAACTATATTGGATATTCTAGTGGGTCTTGTCATCTTACATGCAGTTGCCTATACTCTCAGACTTGATATTATCAATCATAACTGCTTTCAATAAAATCTATCAATACAAAACAACGATCCAACAAAGCAGATTCGATTATGATCAGTCATGGTAAAACAGTGTAGGTTTTACAGAGCTTTAGATTAAGTTAATAGGAAATTAAGGATGATTACCATACTATATCCTGTTATTTTCGGGATTACTGTCTGTGCCCTCAAATCTAGTACAGATAGAATGACTGAAACAGAATATAATACATCTAAGCAGAGTAGTGTGAGTAATGTGGGTTTTAAGTCCTGGTGCACTATTAACAATATAGAATATCAAGGCCATCTATGTTACAGTTTCTAGTTATCCTTCTCTGCCTCATTTTTGCTATGCTATTTTTCTGCCTTTGCCTAGTTTTTCCTTCATTCTACTGCCTGCCCCACACATTGAGGCCTTTCTGCCACTGTTCCTAAAATCCTGGTATTTTTTTTCTCTCTCTAGCATGTCCTTCATTATTCTTTGTAGGGTTGGATTGATGCTCACAAACTCCCCCAGTTCCTCTTTGTCATGGAAGCATCTTGTTTCTCCATTAATTTCTAGTGACAGTTTTGCAGGGCACATCAATCTGGGCTGGAGCTTATTTTCTTTCAGGGCTTGGAATACTTCACTCCAAGCTCTTGTTGATCTGATGGTCTGTGTTGAGAAGTCAGCCATTATTCTGATGGGCTTATCTTTATAGGTAATCTGTTTCTTTTCTCTAACAGCTTTTAATATTCTGTTTTTATATTGAATTTCTGGTATCTCGATTATTATATAACTGGGCATGCATATCATCTTATGTTCTCAGTTTGAGAATGAAGGTAATGGACTCAGTCATGCCCATAATTGAAAATATTCTCCAACAGCTAAAATGAGAAGGTTGAATAAGAAAATGAGATTGTACAGAATCATAGAATTTCAAAGCAGGAAAAAAAATCTAAGCAGTTATCTAATTCAATCCCCTAGTACCAATTTCTTGAACAGTCATGGATTTCCAACCCTTGGACTTGTGACCCAGAATAAAAATGTACCTAAAATAAATGATATACATAAAATAATTCTGTACAAGCAGAATCATAATAGTTACAATATTTTTAAAACATCTTTTATTATGTTCAATAAATTCAGATATTTCTCCCTTCCGTTTCAATTCTATTTTTAATCTGTGTAACAATCCTTTAAGTTGATTTCATAATCATTAAGGGAGACTTTCTCTGTGTCCTCAGTACTCAAAGTGGGTTCCTGAGCCAACAGCAGGAGTATCTTGGAGTTTCTTAGAAATATAAACTCTCACACCTAACCCAGACCTACTGCATTAGTAAGTGCATTTTCACAAGTTCCCTCAGGGAATTTGCAACACCTTAAAGTTTGAGAAGCATTGTTCTACATCATATCCAATAGCAACTAAATAGCCTTTTCTTCTGGTAAGCTAATATTGTAAAATTAATTTCCACTTCTCTACACATGGTAGTATCTCCACTAAAAACTGAAAAATCTTTGTGAGACTTCACTTTTACACAGGTTATCCTGCTTGTGACTGAGATAAAATACCTGACACCCACAATTTAAAGGTTGACAGGCTTCGCTTGGCTTATGGGAACTATGAGAGGATTCAGTCCCAGGTCCTTTGACTCCAAGATTGAAACATCATGTTGGAAATTTATGGCAGTGCAAAGATGCCTAGTTTGTGGTGGCTAGGAAGCATAGCTGGGAACCAGTGACAGAGAGTAAGTGACCAGGAACTACATAGAGTACCCAAAATGATACCTCTATGACCCACACAGGCACACCCAGAAATATGCTTCACTCACTTTCTAGATGCTTCTAAATCCACTCAAGTTGGCACATCATGGTTGACATTCACAACTTTCTCTTTCACTTTGTACCTAAGCATTCAACAACTCTGAAGAATTCACTTTCTAAATATTTCTCCAATTGAAAATTTCTCAAGTTAAAGACCTAAGAATCTTAAGTTAGAGGAAGAATGGTCAAGAATCAAAGACATCATAGTAAAAATTTTTTCAAAATTTACTAACTTCAAGAACCATCAGCGTCTCCTGAGATCCACATCATGTTGGAACTTAGGGTGCTCAGAAAACAAACAGCTAGCTTGCCTCCCTGGTAAGAAGCTGTGGCCTGGCAAGCCGTGGCTACCCCAGGGTGAGAACCATCAGCATCTCCTGACATCTGTGCCATGTTGGAACTTAGGGTGCTGGGAAACTAAGCAACCAGCTCGCCACCCTGGTAAGTGGCTGTGAGTCTACTGGTGCACCTGCTGAGATTAAAACATCCATCCCCCACCCCTGTTAGTGAGTGGAAGCAGAGATTTGAGCATCTCTTGCAAAGTTGACTATATGCAATATAGCAAATAAGGGGGATTTCCTTCTACCATCTCTTTGAAGGCAAATATTTTTATCACTGTTTTGCTTTGTTCTAATTAATGGTATTGCTCTATTCAGTATTGTGTTTTGATAAGTTCTATAATGTTCTGTATTTCCTTTGATTCTGATATACCTAATTGAAAGAACAACTATTGTGACGAAAATGAGATATACTATAGTACCTGTTACTGTTATCCCAGTAAACTGCTGTGAAGTTCTATACCAATTTCACTACACTGTCTCAAATAGCTTTGTTCCATATTATTCTGTGGTATTTTACTACTTTAAAAATAAAAAATTTAATTAAAAAATTAAAAAAATCACTATCTTCATTTAGTAATACATTTACTATACATTGTGAAAAATGAAAGTCCTAGATATATTTTAATAAGGACAAATTGTTTTGCCTTTAGAAACAGTAATATTCATATTCTTGCCATATTTTGTTTTTAATTTATCCCTCTGAACAATATGAAATATTGTGCACATGCATATGGCAATGACTATTTTCTTTATTCTCATGCTTCCTATTCTGCCCACCAGAAGGTATATAACTATTTCCACTGTTTGTTTCAAATTGTGCTTTCTTCTGTGTCAGCTGTTGAATTGAAGATAGGCTATTCAATTATCCAGTTGTGATATAAAATTTAATTGAAAATCCTCCTTAAGCTGATACATTTTCTCCTTTGAGAATCCACTGATTGAGGTTACATACAAGTGTGAGGATAAACATAGTTCCCTTGTCTTTTTAACATTCAAGATAGCATGTACTCTTAAGAATGCAAAAAGGATTTAGCATTCAAGGGAATGCTACTTGGCTGATTAAATAAAATGCCTGAGAAAAGTTTCTTATACTTAGAAATTCTCTGGGATTTATGTAGAGGGACAAGAGAATTTTTAGGCCAGTTCTGTGATCTAATACTCTGGAAATTAAATAAAATACCTGACACCCACTGTAAGGTGACATCCTTTTTCTTAAGGGCAGTATGTTGAGGATTCCCATTCCTTCATGTCCTCACCAAGACTTATTACCTATTTCATCACAGGCAGTCTACGGGCATGAAGTGGTATCTTATGGCATTACATATTACTTTATTATATTGAGTCAAGGAAAAGTGGCTTTAAACTCCTAAGCCTAGGTAAGAATCTATGGCATGGGATTGTCCAATGAACTGCATGTTTTAAAAAAAGAAAAATTTCTGGCTTCCTCTTTTGTGCATGAATTCTGAATGGCTATCAAATATGATGGCCAGAGTAACTTTTGTATTACTAAAGAAACAGGTAGAATTTCCTATTCTGAAAATTTCCTATAAATGCAAACATGTAATATGGGAAGTGCCTTGGACCTCACAGCTGGCTTGTTGGGAAGAACCCTGGAGAAAGTCAAGATGAAGGAGCAAAAGGCAATCTGAGACCTCCAGCCCATATAGAACAAATCTGGGAGATATATTCATGAAAATAAATGGAAGTCACACACCTGAAATCTCCAACACGATAGTAACTGAAGTAAAGAAACAACTTCATGAGACTGTAAAAGTAGTCAGATCAGAAATTATGTCTCAGGTTAAAAAATAAATCACAAACATAATGAAAGAATTGCTCAGCATATCTAAAGGATACATAGATAAAAAAGAGCATAAGAAAATGTGGAAACCTTGAATGAATAATATAGGAAGGAATTGCAGTGCATAAAACAGGTTCACAGAGATATCCAGGAAATTAAAAAGTCAATCAAAAACTGGCAAAACCACTTGAAAGAGACTGAAGACAGACTTTTAGACCTTGAAGACAGGATTTCAGATAGCAATCATAAAATGAAAGATCTCTTAAAAATAACAAGGAACCAAGATATAACAATTCAATAGCTGAAAGGTGATGCAAACAGAAATAATTTTAAAATGATAGGTATCAGCAAAGAAGCAGGGGTCAACATAAGTAAAATTAAAAGAATATTCACACAAGTAATAGCAGAAAACTTCCCTAACATGGATAAAGGATCTAGCACACAGATAAGCAAGGTGTATAGAACTCCAACTAACCATAACCAATAATTCTTATTATCTTTTCTTGAACCCTTTAATCATTTTCACAATTGTGTTTGGTGTGGTTTTATTCTTTCTTGTCTTGTTAGATTTTACTATGTCTTATGGTATGGGCAGCTATATTGAATGGGATGTATTATGGTATTAAAAACTGTTAGAAAAAAGAAACAGATCACCTATAAAGGAAAACAATCAGAATAGTGACAGACTTGTCAACACAAACCATCAAGGCAAGAAGAGCTTGGAGTGAAGTATTTCAAGTCCTGAAAGAA
Source organism: Hydrochoerus hydrochaeris (assembly GCA_004027455.1). Taxonomy (NCBI): domain Eukaryota; kingdom Metazoa; phylum Chordata; class Mammalia; order Rodentia; family Hydrochaeridae; genus Hydrochoerus; species Hydrochoerus hydrochaeris. The sequence goes on along the minus strand of PVLA01007083.1, from coordinate 70,565 downwards.
AACAACTTCCAACCCAGATTGATTTAGCCTGCAACACTATCTTTCAAAATTAATGGAGGAACAAAATATTTCCATGACAAAAAACAACTGAAGGAATTCATGATCACTAAACCAACACTACAAAGAATACTGAAGAACATTCTAGAGAGAGATAAAGATGAATGTGGTTCCAGGAACAGCAGCAGACAAGAATCACCAAATAGGACAGGCAACTGAATGAAAGGGAAAAGTGGATGGCCAACAGAAGGAGGCTAATATGGCAGTGATGAATCAATGTATGCCAGTTATAACCATTAGTGCAGATGGTCTCAACTCACCAATAAAAGAAACACAGGAAGAGTGGGTCAAGAAACAAGATCTATCAATACACTATACAAGAAACACATGTAACTCAAAAGGAAATTCATACAGTGAAAATCAAAGGAAACAAAACAATTGTTCCACATGACAAGAGACCAGCAAAAAGCAAGAATCACTAGCCTGTCAACTGCAGAATGGATAAGAAAGATATGATATTCTCATGCAATGGAAAACTACCCAGATATGAAGTTGGATAATCTTGAGGCTTTTGTAGGTAAATGGATACAACTGGAGATCATTCTCATGGGTAAAATAGTGTGGACTCATCCAGGTGAACACCGAGGATAAAACTCACTGAAGGAGTGAGTGGGATCCAAAAAGCACAATAGATGTTATTTAAGTGATAGAGGAGGAGACACCTAGCAGGGAAAGGTGATAACCACTGATAATTATTATTGTCTTGTCTTGAACTCTTGTATCGTTTTCACAGTTGTGTTAGGTTTAGTTTTATTCTTTCTTGTTTTGTTAGATTTTACTATGTCTGATGGTATGGGCAGCTATATTGAAGATAACTGGATGTATTATGGTAACCATTGTTGTTTTCCTATTATCTTGTTTTGAAGTACTTTAATGCTTTCTTATTTTAATTGTTTTTATTCTGTGTTGTTTTGTTTGATATTATTATGGGTGATGATATGGACATCTATTTTTAAGAAAACAAAACACTATGGTAGCCGTTGTTGATTGTCTATTGTCTTGTCTTGAAGTCCTCTCTTGATTGCAGTGCGCTGTTCTGATTTGCTTTTTTCTGTTTTTTGTTTTGTTTTATTCTCTAAAAAAAAGAAACCTAATTCACACTACATGAAAACTAAATGAAATTTTTCCCATGTAAAATACAGTGCCTCATTAAAATATTAGCAGCTATTAATTTACAGGATGAATTGTGGGAAGTATTTTTTTGTGTGTGTTCTGGGGATCGAACGCACGACCTTGTGTTGCCAAGCAGGCTCTTATGTTGCTGAGCTAAACCCCCGGCCATTCTTCCTTCTGTATGAGTTTAAGAAAACATTCTCTCTGAATATGGAAGATTTATTGAACATTTTGATCAGTTGTTTTTCATCTCTACAGAAGACATCTACAGATATTAGTTTTAAATTTTTATCAAAAACTTGAGTTTATTAAGAATAACAAATTCTTAAAGTGTTTTTTAAATTGTTTTAGAGATGTATGTATGTATATTTAAGTGTGAAAGATATATAACTATATTACTAAGTTTTTGTTAATTCATCAAACAGAACAGTTTGTGCTGTCATTGTTCATTTTTTATGCTTTGATTTTGTAACTTGAACAACTACTTCTAAGATAACAATATGCAATTTATCAACTAGTGATTTCTTATTGTTATTTTTTTGAAAAACAAAATTTTAAAAGATATGGTACACCATCCATCTCCGAAATCATTAATAGCAGAGATGTGCAGATTTTGGAAAGTTAGCTACCATCCTACCAAAGGATGGAAGTGATATCTAGTTGTCTCAACCTAACTGTTATTTGTTACAGATTGAAGATGGTTGAATTCAGTGGAAACCTAGGATATACAGCTTTCTGGCCTTGACTTTCTCAGCCTAACCCTTACAGATGCTTCTGGACAAAACTGAAGTAAGAAAAGCTTGTGTTTCTTCTGTTGCTTGTGTTTGCTGTGTCTCATCCTTTCTGTTGCCTTTTGGGGAATCAGTGCCTTCACTGTGCCTTTGTCTACAAAGTCTCCTGGCAGAACTCCCGCTCTGTGCTCAACTTCCCACCAGAAATACATGTGGTAGCTCTTTTGATCCTCTGTCCAGTCCCACCTAAATCCACCTAAACTGTGAATGACTTTTTACAAGCTAGTAAATGTTTTCATTCAGCAAGCTTATATTGAATGCTTACTGTATAGTCTAGCACTGTGCTTGGCAAAGAGATGATTATAGCACAGTCCATGTCCTTAAATAGAATGGAGAAGGTCAACTAACTGTCTGTGGTTTTCAAACAGTGTCATATTCATGAAATAGAATACGTGTCATGAAGGTGCAAAGGATTATGAGTTAATAGTCATGAAGAATTTAGAACAGTGCCTGATATGTTATGGGTTGTAGGCAAATACAACTATAAATAACATTCCAGAAGAGGATGATGCCTAAAGCTCTATAGGAGCACAGATTAGGACAACCTATTCCAACCTAAAGCACTAAAATCCCGAGACAGATCTTGAAGATATTTAGAATTTAACCAAGTTTATATGTGGAAGAAATAACTGTAGAGGAAATAGCATCTGTAAATGGACACACAGAGAACATGAAAAATCAATGAATTTAAGAGGTTCCATATGATTAGGATATAAGCAAAATGAAAAGAAACAGAGGATTTACGATAATAAGATACCTCAGGTCAAATAATAGATTACATTAATAACCTAAATTTTTCACCCTCCTTATATCCACAACCTTTGTTAATGCCATCCCAACATGAATTAATCAGAGCAAAATAATTGCACTAAATAATTGCTATATGTTTCTCTGAAATTCAAATTTGATCATAGGTCACATTTTTATTTAATTTTATTGGTGTATTTTAGATATACATAATGATCATATTCCTTCTAGGGAATTTGTACCCATAAATGATATATTTTGATTCCTCTTTTTTCTCAATGCCCTCTCCTCTCTATCCTATAATTTTATGTGCAAGTCCTATTCTTCAATTACTCTGGATTTAGTCTTTTGACCTGCTTTTGCCAATGAGTCATTAGTAAACTTAACACATGTTAAGCAAAAATGCTCAACTTGGGTTGAAATGTAGCTTAGTGCATTTGCCTAGAATACATGAAACCCTTGATTCAATGCCCCCTGCTCACAATCAGTAAGGACACAAAGATGATTTTGATAAAGTATATGTTTGGATTGGTAATAACATCAAATGATTTATTTCATTAATCATGTAAGACTTTAAGTTCCATAAAGGGTAAAACAGTGTTTATCTTGTTCACTAATGTAGTTCACATACTATAGTATATTGTTAATATTGTTGAATTACCTACTTATGACTAGGTAGAAAATGAAATAGAAAATGTAGATAGATAAATTCATTTGCTTTCTGTTTCAAATAGCAAAATAGTCAAAGTACTTTACGACAAAAACACATTTAATCATCTCTCATAACTAAACATATTGAGGCAACAGGCTTCAGAGTTGAGCTTCAGCTCAACAGTGTTATCAAAAACTGTGTTTATTTCTATCTTTCTGACTCACCAACACAACATGTTGGTTTTTATGTTACAAGTGTATACCTTATGGTCAAAATATCACAACTGTAGCTCCAAGCATCACATCGTCACATAACCATTCACACAAAAAGTAGCAAGTTAAGAGAGTAGACAAAAAGAATATTTCTTGCATTCATATCACTTTTATTTTCTTTCATTAAAGAGGTAGCTAATTTTTTCAACATTCTCAGGACATATATCTTTTCTCCTCATTTGGTTAGAATTCAGTCATACAGCTACTTTTCTTTAAGGGAAAATAAGAAAGAGACTATCTGACGTTATCGAGATCTGTCACGTAATTTATGCTTTCCCATCACAGAATATTGGGTACAGAATCAGGTGTTAGGTAGGGAAAGAGAAGCAGCTGCCATTGAAGAGCTATTAATTAAAATGATACAATATATTTTGAAGACTTTAGTACCCTTAAAGTTAACCTATTTAACAATGTTTATATGACACGTCCCCAAATACAATTAAAATCAGACAAAATCCATAGCATGTTTTAATGCATATAATAGAATTGCTTAACTTTTTGGAATTTACAATAGTAAATCTGTTTTTCCAGTTGAGTGCCCCAGTTTTCAAGCACTGAGGAATAATGCTGTGGTTAAATCAATGTGAAATACTAAGTAAGATAAGATACACTGGGTTTCCACTTAATCAGGTTTTTTAATTAGCTCTCCATGCCCTCTAGGAAAAAAAATCCTATTGAACTCTGAATACGTAACATTTGCAATATAAATAAGGCCACTTCTCATTTAAATTATAAAGGAATGTTTAAGGAATAAAAGATTAGAAACAAAACTATCAAGAGTCATAGAAGCATACATATCGGTGTCTTGTGACAGGTGGTAGAATTCATTCACCTGACATTTCCTATGTTCTGCAAAAATGCTTTAAAAATCTAGCAACTTTCCATTTAAATGTCATTGTTATTTGGAATTGGGTAACTAATAAAGTTATTGTTAAATAGGTGACATAGTTTTAAAACTTTGTAATGATAATATTCTCAAAATAAGTAAAACTTTCCAGGGTCTAGTTCTTGAGAGCAAAATTTAATTATTTTGTAAAAATTTTGTGGCACTCTAGGACTTAATGATCTATCTGCAGCATACTTCGCCAATCTTATGAGTGCCTAATTGCAAAGTGTTCACCACCCTGTAGGGAAGTTGAAGCATTGACTCTTTGTGCTCATCTAGTCCTATGTCTTTGAATACTCTGTTTCTCTGATAGTGTTTTTTCTCTCCCATCACTGATCACCTGAATTCTCACCATCTTTCAATATCTATTTTTCCATAATGGATTCATAGTTACTTTAATAAGAATTAAATTTCATTGTTTTACATCAGAGTTCTATTTATTTATGTCTTTTTATTATTTTTCCACTATTGGGGTGTGAAACTGGAACTTTTGCACTGAATTGCATCTGCAGCTGTTTAATTTTTTTTATTTTGAGATAAATTCTCACTATGTTACTCAGTATCCCAAGCTGGGATCAAACTTTCTATCCTTTTGCCTCTGCCTAACAGAGAGCTGGGGTTACAACTATGTGCCACTGTGCCAGGCTTTTTATTGTTTTATTATACATTACCTAGCTTTATATAATCTTCTGACTTCACAAGCTACTGCATTCATGTTTCTGCCTTTTCCATGCAACTGAGCCTAACCTTCAAAATATAGTCACATTCTTCTACATGCTAAGTCCTGCAGAAATCACCATACTCTCATTTAAGGATTCTCTTATCATCTGCCCAGTCCATTGAATGAAGACTCAGCTTCAGACTGACTATTCTGGTTTTGACATTGCACAATATTTTGGCATTAACTCTACTGTCTGGGTTGTAGGTTATTGTAGCATGAGTAAGTAGGAAGTGCATCAGGTCCACCACAGCAACCCTTACCTCACCTACTGGGGCATGTGCTGTGTGCCTTGCAGAGCTAAAGGAGTAGGCACTCCTTTGGAGGAAGGGGAAGAGATGACAGAGTTATAGCTATCCTAGTTCATATGTTCTTTTTCTGAAATGCAAGGTAATAACTGCCATTTCAACTTCTTGAGGGTATTGTGAGGATTATCACTGCTTAACATATTGTACATAAAACATGGTCAAATATGTCTTGAGGGCATTAATGAAGAGCATGTAATATACATTAAGGGTTTGTTAAATTATACCAACATTTAACCTCTGTGCATTCTACTCTGTTGTTAAGAATTAGAATTTAGATGGAGTTTACCTGTCTCCTTCTGGTAGTTTAATCTATTTATTTGGAATTTTGTGCTTTTATGATAGTTGCTTCCATTTTATTGTTTTCTCATTCAGATCATCTTCAGGTTAATTTGCTGCTATCTTTTATACTAAGTGGGGTAACTATGAGGTGAACTTCTTAGAGAAAATTTAGAATCTTAAAAAAAGGTTTCAAAGTCACTTAAAATTCCTCTTAAAAGAAGGAAAATTACAAATGACTTATAGTGTTGAATGAAATAGATCTTTTTAAAGGTAAAGGGATATCTTCCCAGCTATTTTTAACTCAGAACATGCTTTTGCCTTTATTCCAAAGTTTTATTTATTCTGAACACAATTTGAAAGGAAATTAAATCATTCCTGTGATGGTCATTTCATATACAAGGTTAAGCTACTGATCTTCAATCTGCAAAACCTGCATAAAGATTAATACTAATATTGGCACAGCTTTTTCACACATTAGTTTTTGGTCACCTGACCAAAAGTTACAAATAGTTGACATTAAGAATACCACTTATTCTTGGTAACTTGTTACCATGAAACAAGTTAGTGAATCATATGAAAACAAAATTATGCTTTTGGCTTTATAAATGTTTTAGTACTTCCACTCAACTGACTAATCTACTTACACTGATCACTCTCTGGCCACAGCAGGGATTTGTGCCACAACTCCTTGTTGAGAATCCACTATCAATTTGTTTCCCAGATTCATACTTAATAACTGAATATACATTGGCATCATTGTGCCTCGGTGTCCTTGTCCATAAAATGAAGTTAATAATAGTACCTGTTGTATAGAAACGTGAGTAGATCAAATCAATAAATGCATGTAAAGAACATAAATAAAGTAAACAAAAATTCTCAACAAATATTATTTATTCTTGTATTACTCCAGAGGCAATAGATTCCATTTTAAGTACATAAATATTAGTTTCAATTGTTGGTTTTTGAAACCTTTAATTTAAGGGAATTGAAGCCAAAGGAGGTAACATCGTCTGCCTGAGATCATACACACAGCAGTAACATGAACGACAGGTATTTCCAAAATTCCAAATGACTGAGGCCACTATCCAGTGCTCCTGAACAGATTTGTGAGTCTCCAGGTTTCTACTTGAATATAGAGCTTGTAAAATTCCTACAGGTTACACCATACTCCCCAGATGTGAGACCATCATCACGGCTCAGAGTGCTGAGATTCATTTACTATTGATGTTCCTTTCATGCTATGGCAAGTTTGAGGTACCCAGGATTTACACTCTTAGCACTAAACTTCTCACACCTAGTGCTATAGGCTCTGTAAAAACACTATCAGAGAAAAACTTACAGTGAGACAGCTCTTTTATTTTTCTGAATTGTCAATAACGTAAACAAGGAAATATGCATGTTGTTCTGATACTGGCCCACTGACCACCCTGCATGATGCTGTTAGTAGCATTCTGACATTAGCATGAATAAACCAGTACTTCTGACAGTACAATAACTTTCAATTCCTGCAAAAACATTTATTTGGCAGTTTAGATCACATTACTCCAGAAATAAAAGTAAAGACATGTTTATAGAAATGTAATATAGATGAAATGTACATATTTTAATTGTTAATTTTATCATTTTATTTCACTATAGATAAATAAGTGACAAATATACAGACACCAATTACAATTATCTGACCAGAATATATAGGTTTCAGTATGTATGTGTATAGAAGGAGCATTTTTGAGCATGTACATTCTCGGTTCTAGGGTTCAAGACTTTATATAATTTTTAATTAACATATCAATAGATTAATAGTGATTATATCTTTCCAGTGGCCCTACAGATTGTTCAAACTTAACGCTTTTCATTTAGCAAGTTTTTTTACATGGAATATATATTATTTGGGGATCAGCGAGGCACTTAAGCACATGTCTGTTATTTCTCAGGCAATAAATTTATGTTGTAAAATGTTTATGAATTTCCTGGTATTTCTCAGAGTCCAAGTTCTAATTACTCTGCACAAATAACTTCATGTATTCATCATAGAAACTCTGTGAGGTCAATATTATTATCAGCTCTAATTTTGAGATACTAAGGTTCAGAGGAGTAGCTTCCTCAAGGACATGTGTGTACAAAGTAGCATAATCTCATCATATATGATCAGAGGAAGCAGAGGAAAGAAAGTATTGAGATTCATTTTAGACAAATCTTGAATTCGGGTTGATATGTTTGCTGAAATTGTTGCTATAATAGTTTCTGTGACTTTAATTATCTCCATTTCCTGAAGGCAGATAGTATAATAATACTAGTATTTGAAGGGGAACAGTCATGGCTGACAGGACACATAAGTAATTCAGAAAATAATTTAGGTGAAGTTGAAGCCAGTCTGAGCATATAGCCATTATTCTATTCACCTTACAGTTTGCTAGTCATGCTTAATTGCAGATGAAAATGTTTGAAGAATTTATCCTTTGAAAAAGTGACAGAGGTGAAGGAACTCAAAAGAACTAAAGATGATTCACATTATTGGGATATAAAATTCTCATGACCCTGAAAGACAGGCTCTGATTCATTACAAACGGGTCATATGCTATTGCAGCAGCCTCTTACTTCCTTCATTATAAGAGCAGGCAACATAATTCAGAGCATGAGATATTAATTGTATGCAGATATTCTACTTAAAAATATTTTTATTGGTACATTTTAGAGATATGTAGTGATAACATTCATCATGGGGAATTTGTACCTGTACATGACATAACTTGCTTCTTTTTTCCCACTCCCCTCCCCTCCCTTCAGCTCCTTTCCCTTCTTTACTTACAAAGCCTTTGTTTCCCATTTTTTACTGCAATCTTTTTTTTTCTTATTCCTTCTTTCCTTCCCCCTCCCTTGTACCCTTTCTCATCTGAAGATTTTCTTCCTAATATCTATTATGCATTTTGTTCCTTATTTACACTTTTGGCTTTTCACACCAGAGAAAACATGAAATATTTACACATGTGTCTGATTTATTTCACTTAAGAATATTGTCTCAAGGTGCATCCATTTAGCTAGAAATGTCTCAAGCTTATCTTTATGGCAGAGTAGTATTTTATTGTATTATATTTTTTTTAAAAATCCACATCTTTGTCCATTCTCTGGTTGATGAGCATTTGGGATGTTTCAAAGATTTGGCTATTACAAAATGTGCTGCTATAAACATGGACATGCATATATCACTGTGGTATGATGCTTGTAATTCTTTCAGGAAGATACGAAGAAGAGGAATAGCTGGATCTAATAGAGCCTTTTGTTTTTATTTTTTGAGGAATCCCCACACTGATTTCCACAGTGGTTTCACCAGTTTACATTCCCTCCAACAATAGGGAAGGGTAACTTTTTCCTCACAGCCTTGCCAATATTTGTTATTGGTTGGTTTCTTGATAATAGTCATTCTTTCTGGAGTAAGATGCAATTTTAGTGTTGTTTTTATTTGTGTCTCTCGAACGACTGACAATATTAAAGGTATTCTTGTAGTTCAAGACGTTAAAGGTATTCTTGTAGTTCTTTGCTGCTGAAGAATGTTTCATATTGAATGTTTAACAAAGTCATCAAAAATAGATTTTAACATCAAAATTAGTGAGTTATTCAAATACAAAGAGATAATTACCTTGAAATAGTCCTCTTTCCTGCTTAGTATGTAGTCATTATTTTAGCTTGAGACTCAGAAATTATTCACATAACTACTGAGTGAAAATTTAGTCAAGATTCAAGTAGTCTCTTAACTTTGATATTATGAGGTACTATAAACAAGTAAAAGATGTTTACTTTAAAGCCTATCCACTTCAAGTGAAAAATAAAACACTTAGATTTTCTTAAGAGGTAAAATTATAGGGCAGTGAAAGTTAATGGCATGGTCCCTGTGTATTTAATATACTTCCGTCTAGAACATCACTCCATTCTCAGCATCCTAGAAATGCTAACATCTCTCCACATCTAAAGGCACTGTTACAATGCAGAAGAATGCAATTTTATAATTTTTGGTCTCTTTTACCATATTACCTGTTATAAATGATGCAGAGAATTGACTCTGAGTACAAATTTTGAGATATTAACTAGTATAAGCAATCAGGTTCTTGATACTTGGAAGAGAAATGATTCCATGACAAACAGGTGAGTGAATCGATTTATCAGAATTAAAATTTTCTTTGAGAAAAAGATACATTTTCCTCTTTTAGCTCTGCTTTCTACTACAGACCCCCATCTCTGTCCTTAGCAGCCAAATTTCTCAATACAGTTTTCTGCATATGCTTCCCACACTTTTATCTCTTACACTCTCCTTCCAATTCCATCTATCTATAATCCCAAATTTTCTATCAGAATTTATCAGTGCCATTCATGATTATATCCATTGGCATTATGTCAGAAAACAGTAACAGACAGGAAACAGTTATCCAAGTTTTTCAAAGTAAAAAGCAAAAAATAAGGAATTTATCAGTGCCATTCATGATTATATCAATTGGCATTATGTCAGAAAACAGTAACAGACAGGAAACAGTTATCCAAGTTTTTCAAACTAAAAAGCAAAAAATAAGGAATACTACCTCAGAAAAGCAGAGAATGTTGAATGCAGGCAGTTGAGTAACAGGATCTTAAAGTAACTAATTGCTCATACAAAGCTCCAGAGAGATTATGAAACTATAAGCTTAAGAAATTATAACATGGATACAGAGAAGGCTGAAAATAGGACACTATATGAAGGCTATTTAAATCCTAGATCCCCTCCCTACTCCATGGTGCCAGGATTATTCACATCCAAGAATTCAAACAATCTCAATGCTAAATGTAGAGAAATTGATATTAGCCCCCCCCTTTTTTGTAGATGAGGAAGAGAGGACCAAGGCATTAACTGCCTAACAAGAAACTTATGTAGTAGAAAAACCTGATCATTCCTCTAGGAACTCTGATTCTAGAATACATTTTTCCATACTTTAAGCCCTCTGGCATGAAAAATTGTCCTAGAGCTAGTGTTCCTCAATCTTAAACTGAATTCAGCAAGGATGAGTTGACCACACACTTCCAAGACATCAGGTGCTTAACATCTTCAAGGATAAAGTCAAATACCTCTGGCTTTCAGTCTCTCATCAAAAGCAAAATTTGCCAATTTACCCACACTTTGTAAAAAGTAAACTGCATAAATTTTCAAAATAAGCATTTATGTGTTGGCTCATTTAATGGCTAAGAATTGAAATATTTTGTTGTAGAAACTTGAAGAATTTTTCATGTGAAATCCAAGAAAACCTTAACAAGATATGTATGAAATGAAAAGATCATAATAGCCTTTACTTTCACCTAAGAAAACCAGTACTGTAAAAATCTTGTAATAAAATTTTATATTTATTATTTCAGTGTATTCCAAACTTTGCTTCACACTAGGGCCACCCATAATCATTTTTAAAAATTGCCTCCAGCTCAAGACATTTTGACTTAATTGTATATTACATCAAACTTAGGAATTAATGCCTTTAAAATATTCTGAGTGATTTTCACATATAGTAAAATTTTTAGGATTTTTATTGATGATACACAGCAAATTATAAGATACACTGATTTATAGTACACCTTTTAGATAGTAAAAATTAGAGTTCTCTTAACTTAGCATGCTAATTATCTCTTAAAAGTCCCAAGTCTTGAAACCATCATACTAGGAATTAAATTTCAACATGAGTTTGAATAGGAAAAAAGCACCTAATAAATATCACTAAGAATATTGAAAAATAAGAAACAAGGTCCTGGAAAAAGATGGCAGATTGATAAACAACAGGATACAGAGCCTGCCCTGAGAGAGACAACGCATGCCATAATAAAATGGCCTGGAGAGGTCCAGACAAAGGGAGGTAGATCCTCTAGACCAAGGAAGAAACTAAGGGCAAAAGCGCTGGTCAAACATGCAGTCCTGGGATAAATTGCAGAAGCTGAGATTAGTGGCCACAGTGCTCTCCAGCCGCCTGAATTTATGCAGCCATCATAACTGGCTGGAGTGTCCCGAACACAGTGGAGCACCCAAAACCGCGCCGCTGTGACTAACTAGTCACGCTGAAGACCAAGGTTGGCAATCCCAAAGGAGAATGGAGCCAGTAAGGGACCTCCATTAATCCACGGTGAGTGTTGGGGATAAGACCCCCCAACATTGGAAGGGCGCGACCAAATGGATGACATGTTGGAATCAGGCAGGAACTAGGAATGACAGTGACTTTAGTTGGTTGCTCCCTTCCCAGAGCAGATTGGGGGGAATCTGCTTGGCCTAGGCCACGCCCCTGGCAGGGACCAAATAAACCGTCCCAAACTGATTCCTGATGTGTAGCACACACTAACCCAGTGAAGGCCCCCAAAGGTTGACTGACTTGGTGGGGAGGGGCCAGCATACAAAGCTACACCTCAGCGACCAAAAGCAAACAGGAGAGGGCAGAAATCCCTTGCGATCATAATTCAGAAGAAACTTAACCAACAAGGAAAGGGGCTGGGACCTCCACTATACACCTGTATAGAAGAAACTAAAACAATGACAAGAGAAAGAAACAACAAGAAAAAAACCCCAGCCCAAAACCCTGAGAACACTGATCCAGGAGTGGCAAATACAAAAGAGATTGAGGGCAGCAAATATGCAACATCAGACACAGCTTCAATGGACATTAACAGATACCTTTGGGACCTTGTAGATGAGCTCAGAACTGAAATCTTAAATCAGGTAAAGCAAGATATAAGTAGATTAATAAAAGAAATGCTAAGTATCTCTCAAGAAGACACAGATGGGCCTGTCACCAGGAACATCACAGAAGCACGTGTCAGGCGGAAGCTGTCTGGAACCTCACCCATGGGCCCTCCGTGCCACCGGGAACATAGTAGAAGCCTGCATCAGGACAAAAACTGCCATAGACTGCTTTTTCTGGGCCCACCCTCCCACCTGGAACATCAGAAGACTTCAGCAGGCTCCAGTCAGTGTGAAAAAACTTGGAACTTCGCTCCCAGGTGGCGAACCTTGCACTGCACCAGATAAACTGTGTCATTGTGGTTAAGTGTGTCCCTAAAATAGAGTACAGGGGATAAGTAGGGCCAGTAGTAAAACTGCCTCCAACTAACTGTAAAACCTTGGTGAGTCTGAAAAGAGTATGTGTGATCCCCTCCTACACATAGAAAAATGGCAGAGTGAAAATGATAAAATGAAAAAGCAAAATCCAGTCTCAAACATATAGTTCACCAGGAGTAAGTACAGGAGACAGGGAAATATAAAACACACTGGGATTCTCTGAAAAGATAGTGAGGGAAATATTAAAAAAAAAACCTCCATGAGGCGATAGAGGAATCAAAATTAGAAGTACTCTCCAATGTAAAGACAGAAATAACGTTAGTAAAGGAGTTGCTAAGCGCAGCTAAAGAAGAAATTGAGAAAAAATACAGGAGCATGGGAAACTGGTTGAAACCTTGAACAATATAGAAAACAAGCAGAATTAATGAAACAAACACAAAGAGACATCCAGGTAACAAAAAATTCTATTGAAAGCGTGTGAAAACTGCCTAAAGGAAGCTCAAGATAGGATTTCAGACCTTGAGGACAGGATGACAATTAGTGATCAGGAAAGGATAGAACTTAAAAATAACAAAGCAGAATGAAATGACAATCCAGAAGCGTCATGATGATGCCAAGAGCAACAATATAAGAATAATGGGCATTAGCTGAGATACAGGAGTCCAGGCAAACAAAATACGTATTTACAGAAATAATAGCAGAAAATCTCCCAAACATGGGAAAAGAAACTGATATGCAGAGAAGTGAGGCCAAACAGTCACAATCAACATAAATCCACACCCAGACACATAATAATTAAGATCTCAGACATACAGCATAAAAACAGAATATTAAAAGCTGTCAGAGAAAAGATACAACTCACCTATCAAGGAAAGCCCATTAGAATCATGGCAGACTTTTCAGCACAATCTCTCAATTCAAGAAGAGCTTGGAGTGAGGTATTTCAAGCCCAGAAAGAAAACAACCTTAAACCCAGACTAATGTAACCATCAAAATTTTCATTAAAATTTAATGGAGAAACAAGATACTTCCATGACAAAGAACAACTGAATAAATTCATGTCCACTAAACCAACCCTAGAAAGAATACTGAAAGACATACTAGGCAAAGATATAAAAGACCACAATCCCCAAAACAACAACAGAAAGAAACTACCAGGTAGAATAAGCAATTAAATAAGGGGAAAAGCAGAAAGAAACAACTGGAGCATAACATAGCAAAGCCGAGCCAGCACACATCAGTGATATCCATAAATATGAATGGCCTCAACTCACCTATAAAAAGAAATAGATTGACAGAATGGATCAAGAAACAGCACCCCACAATATGTTGTATACAAGAAAGATATGTGACCCAAAAGGAAATTCATAGATTAAAAGTCAAAGAATAGAAAACAGTATTCAATGCAACAGGAACCCAGAAAAAAGCAGGGGTAGCTATTCTATTTGCAGACAAAGTGAATTTCAAACCTTAAGTTATTAAAAGAGATAGAGAGGGTCACTAACATACTTGTTAGTGGAAAAATTCAAGAGGAAGAGCTAACAAATATATATATATATATATATATATATATATATATATATATACACACATATATATATATATACCAAATACAGGAGCACCTAAATCATTCCTGAAGGCAAGTATTACTCTGATACCAAAACCAGAGAAAGATCCAACCAAAAAAGAGAACTATAGGCCAATCTTACTAATGAACATTGGTGCAAAGATTCTCAATAAAATAATGGCAAATAGAATGCAACAAATCATCAAGAAGATTCTACATCATGACCAAGTGGCGTTCATTCCAGGAATGCAAGGATGTTTTAACATATGCAAATGAATAAATGTAATGCACCACATCAAAAACCAAAATCAAAAACCACATGGTCATCTCAGTAGATGCAGAAAAATCTTTCAACAAAGTCCAACACACGTTCATGATAAAAACTCCTCAGAAACTAGGAATACATGGTGTCTACCTCAACCTTATAAAGGCCATTTATGACAAACCAACAGCCAACATTGTACTAAATGGACAAAAACTGAAAGCTTTCACTTTAAAATCAGGAACAAGACAAGGATGTCCACTATCACCACTCCTTTTCAATATAGTTCTGGAAACACTAGCCAGGGCAATCAGACAGAGAGAAAT
The DNA here is from genome assembly GCA_004027455.1 of Hydrochoerus hydrochaeris. Taxonomy (NCBI): domain Eukaryota; kingdom Metazoa; phylum Chordata; class Mammalia; order Rodentia; family Hydrochaeridae; genus Hydrochoerus; species Hydrochoerus hydrochaeris. The sequence goes on along the minus strand of PVLA01007083.1, from coordinate 55,533 downwards.
AAAAGGATTAAAGATAGGAAAGGAAGAAGTTAAACTATCACTATTTGAAGATGACATGATACTCTATATAAAAGACCCAAAAAATTCCATTAAAAGACTACTAGAGGTAATAAACAAGTTCAGCAGTGTAGCTGGATACAAAGTCAATGCTCAAAAATCAATAGCATTCCTGTACACAAACAAAAATCTCATTGAGAGAGAAATTATGTAAATATTGCCCTTTACAATAACATGCAAAAAAATGAAATAATTAGGAATCAATCTAACTAAAAATGTAAAAGACCTATATGCTGAAAATGATACTACACTGAAAAAGGAGATTGAAGAGGATATTAGATAATGGAAGGATGTAGACTGGTGCAACCATTATGGAAATCCATATGGAGAATTCTCACAAGACTAGGATTGGAAGCACCATTTAATCCAGCTATTCCCCTCCTGGGTATATTCCCAGAAGAACTAAAAATTTCATATCACAGTGATATATATGAACCCATGTTCATAGCTGCACAATTTGTGATAGCTAAATCCTGGAAACAACCAAGATGCCCATCAACTGCCGAGTGGATGAAAAAGATGTGGCAGTTTTATACAATGGAATATTACTCAGCTATAAAAAATGATGATCTCGAGGCCTTCATAGGCAAATGGAGACAACTTGAGACTATCCTCATTAGTGAAATAAATAAGAATTATATTTATAAATAGCATATTGTGTCTCTAGTATAAAAAGTAAATAAGAACTACAAGTGTAATAAAACCAAAATGTGTAATTGATATTGTAAAAAACAGAGGAAAAGAAAGTGCTCTAAGGGATATAACTGCATGTATGTTTGAGTGTGTAAAATAGATGACCATATTGCTAAATCTTTGTTGGATCTTTGAGCAGAACTGTTTGTATTCTGACTGTTTGAGTATTTATTATGTACCCTTTAACTTTGTAACTTGAACAACTACATCCAAGATGTCACTACATAATTTATAAATTACTGATTTCTTAGTGGGGCTTTTTCTCATTCTCCTTTTTCTTTCTTTCTTTTATAATTATGTATTGTTGCTACCCTTTTTTCTGTTTTGCTTTTTTTCCTTCTCTTTAAATAAAATTTTAAAAATGTATAATTGCTATTGTAAAAAAAGAGGAAATAGGAAGTGTTATAAAAGATATAGCTGCATGTATGTTTAGTTGTGTGGGATTGATAACCATATTTCTAGGTTCTTGTTGGATTGTTGAACAGATCTGTTTGCACTCTCACTGCTTGAGTGTCCACTTTGTGTGCTTTTATTTTGTAACTTGAATAACTATTTCTAAAAGAACAATATGTAATTTGTCAACTAGTGATTTCTTACTGTTTATCTTCTTTTCTTGAAATTCTTTAATATTTCTACCTTTTTCCTGTTTTTTTTTCTCCTTAAATAAAAAAAAGAAAATGGAAGGATATTCCTTGATCTTAGTTAGGAAGAACCAACATTGTGAAAATGGCCATACTCCCAAAACTGTTATATAGATTTAACGCAATCCCAATCAAAATACTATTGACATACCTCACAGATATAAAGAAAACACTCCTAAAATTCATTTGGAAACAGAACAAGCCTAGAATAGCATATACAATTCTGGGCAACAAAATCAAGGCACGAGGCATCTCAATTCCTGACTTGAAACAGTACTTACTATAAAGCCACAATGATAAAATCAGCATGGTACTGGCAAAGAAGATGCAAGCAAAACCAGAAATACACTCAGCCACCTGATATTTGACAAAGGGGCTAAATATGTCCACTGGAAGAAGGACAGCCTCCTTAATAAATGGTGTTTGAAACATTGGTTCTCCATATGCCAGGACTGAAACTAGATCCAAGCCTATCACCATGCACAAAACTAAAGTCTAAATGGAGCAAAGACCTCAATATTAAAACAGAAACACTAAATCTACTGGAAGACAAGGTAGGTAGAAGTCTTGGAGACATAGGGGTAGGCAGAGAATTCATGAACAAAATGCAAACTACATGGGAAACACTTCAATGAATCAACTATTGGGAACTCATACTATTGAAAAGTTTCTGCACTTCAAAAAAATCACCAACAGAGTGAAAAGAAACCACAGAGTGGGAAAGAGTTTTAGCCAGCATCCCCTCAGACAAAGGACTTGTACCCAGAACATGTAGAGTTGAAAAGCATCAAGCCCCCCAATTTCAAATACCCTCTCCAAAAATGGGCATCTGAGATGAACACACAGTTCATAGAGGAAGATATACAAATGGCAAGTAAGTACATGAATAAATGTTCACCATCACTGCTCATTCGAGAAATGCAAATTAAAACAACTTTGAGATTTCACCTCACTTCAGAAAGAATAACAGCCATCAAGGAATCAACTGATAACAAATGTTGGCAAGGCTGTGGGGAAAAAGGAACACTGCTCCACTGTTGGTGGGAATGTAGACTGGTACAACCATTATGGAAATCCATATGGAGAATTTTCAGAAGACTAGGATTGGAAGCACCATTTAATCCAGCTATTCCCCTCCTGGGTATTTTCCCAGAAGAACTAAAAATTTCATATCACAGTGATATATCTGCACCCATGTTCATAGTGGCACAATTTGTGATAGCTAAATCTTGGAAACAACTAAGATGCCCATCTACTGCAGAGTGGATGAAAAAGATGAAACGTAAGTGAAGATGCAGGAATAAAAACAGGCAAACTACAAAGTTTATTCACAGAAATAATTAAGGAATATATCCCAAGCATAGGGAAAAAATGATATTCCAATATATGAGGCATACAGAACTCCAGCCACCTACAACCAAAACAGAGCTACACCCAGACATATAATAATCAAAATATCAGAAATTCAACATAAAAACAGAATATTAAAAGCCATCAGAGAAAAGAAACAGATCACCTATAAAGGAAAACTCATCAAGATCATGGCAGACTTCTAGACACAGACAATCAGGTCAGGAAGTGCTTGGAGTGAAGTATTCCAAGCCCTAAAAGAAAATAACCTCCAGCCCTGCAAAACTGTCACTAGAAATTAATGGAGAGACAAGATGTTTCCATGACAAAAAGGAACTTGGGAAATTTGTGATCATCAATCCAACGCTACAGACAATACTGAAGGACATTCTAGAGAGAGAGAAAAGAATACCACGATTTCAGAAACAGTGGCAAAAGGCCTCAATGAACTGGACAGGCAGTAGAATGAAGGAGAAAAGTAGACAAACAATGGAAGAAAAATAGCATAGCAGAAATGAGTCAGAGAAGGTTGGCTAAAATCTCTAACATAGATGGCCTTTATACACTAAAAAAAAAAAGACAAGCAGAGTAAGATCAGTAGCAGAGTCCATCGAGATGCTCTGCATAGGAAATATAATCAACATGAGAGAGGGTTTATGGACCAAAAATCAAATATGAGAAAACAATGCTCTATATGACAGGGAGTCAGAGAGAAATAGGGGCAACTCGACCACCACCGAAGATAGATTGGAAAGACATGATACTTATGTGCAGTAGAGAACTACTCAGCTATAACTAAGGAAAACCTTGAGGTTTTTGTATGTAAAGGAATACAACTTGAGATCAAGTCCAGGAGTGGGAAGGTTCAGAACCACTTATGTAAATAGCTGTTGCCTTCCCAATCTAAAAACTGAGGGAGTTGGTGGGACTCAAAATGTGCAGCACCCTGTGGGAGTAAAAGGGGAGGTATAGCCTAAAAAAAGAAGGCAAAGGATATTGTTAATAGTGTACCAGGATTTAAAACCCACATTACTCACCCCACTCTGCTTAGATGGATTATATTCTGTTCCAGTTTGCCTACTTGTACAAGATTTGAGGGCACAGTTTTCCCAAAAATAGCAGGATATAGTATGGTAATCAAACTTAATTTCCCATTAACTTAATCTGAAGCTCTGTATAACTTACACTGTTTTACCATGACTGATCTTAGTTGAATCTGGTTTGTTAGATTGCTGATTTGTATTGACAGATTTTATTCAAAGCTGCTACGATTTATAGTATCAAGTCTGAGCATTTAGGCAATTACACTGAAGATGACAAGATTCACTAGGATGCCCACTCTGGTTTGATTATTACCTGCCTTTGAAGTTTTATATTGTCTACAATGTTTTGTTTTTACTAATATTGTTATGTACTGCTATATTCAATTATACTGCTATATTCAAATATGCCTGATGATATAGACAATTTTATTGAAGATAACTAGAGACAACACAATAACCATTGTAGATCAATCACCTTGTACTGTGGTTTTATATGACTTTTTGGTTTCATGTTTTTATAGGAATTTGTTTTGTTTTATCTTGCTATGTTTTGTTTTTCCCTCTAGAACAGAAAGGATAGAAATACATGTAAAACTCATGCATGCATAGCTGTTTACAGGCTCACTGTTTGAATATCTAATTTGTATGCTTTAATTTTGTAACTTGATCAATGATTTCTAAAAGGACAATATAGAATTTATCAACTAGCAATTTCTTACTGTTTATCTTTTGTTTAATTCTGTATTATTTCTACCCTTTTCCTGTTTTTTTCTCTTTAAATAAAAAAGAGAATATTAATGATGGAAAAATTATATCTTATATGACTGTTGACTTTTCATATTTTCATTTTATCAATCATATCAAAAGTGGGCACAAGTGCTTTCTATCTATGAAAAATGGTAAAAGTAATACTATTATTAATTACATATAATAATATATACATTATACTTGACAAAAACATTTACATGTATATAAAATATTCCTTGTCTTAGCCACTTTCCTTATCACTGCTACAAAATACACACAATTTAAATAAGCAGAAGTTTATTTTGACACAATGATTTCAGAGAATTGAGTCCATAGTCCACAGACTTCAAAGAAAAAAGGGCATGGTGAAAGGAACATGGGAAAGGACATGTATTCATCCCATGGCAGCCAGGAAGCAGCAGAAAGGTGAGGAGCCAAGGAAGAGAATACAACCTCATACATCAAGGCCTCAGTGGCCCATCTCCAACCAGACCCACCTCCTGCCCCCACATTCAATCACTGAGCTCATCAATGGGTTAATCCACTGATATGTATAGCACCCTCATGTACCAATCACCTCTCACAATGATATTTATGGGGGATATTGTTTACCTAAACCATAATATTTAACTCCTGGCCCACAAAAGATCATATCCATTTCATTATGCAAAATGTGTTTACTCTATCTCTAAGAGTTTTCCAAGTTTTAATAGTTCCAGCATTGCTGAGAAGTCCAACTCCAAAGTGTCTTCTAAGACTCAAGGCAAACTCTTAGTTGTGGGCCCTTATACAAATCAAAAAGACAAACACTTCCAGTAGCCAATGACACAGGATAAAAATTTCCATTTCAAATGGGAAAGATGAGACCAAAACAATCAAAACCCAATGGAACAAACATTAAATCCTGTATATCAAACAGAAGGGAGCAGTTATGACATCATGTAAATGCCAAAGGGCTTAGGTGGCCCCTTCCCAACAGAAATACCAGTTGTAGCCTACATGACCACTGTCTTGGAGTGGTTCCATTCACTAACTGCAGCTTTCCTCACACATATTTCACATTCCTGGCTTCTTCAACTTCCTGGGATCTTCAGCTTTATGCACTGCCCTCTCAGGAGCACCTATCTATGCCTCCCAGGAATTATTCTGAAATCTGAGTGAAAACCTCTATATCTCAATGACTCATGTGTGTTGCATGACTGAAAACTTATAACCATAAGGATCATGTCAAATTCTGCTGCCACCTTGAGCAATACCCAGGCCTACACATATGCTATGGCTACAGTGGTCTCTGAGTACCTACATGGCTGAACGTAGGGATATACTTCCCTAGACATCTCTGAATGAGCAAGTGTCCCATGGAATCTTTTCTCAAATTAAAGATTTACAGTTTTGCTTTCTTGAGTTTATGAAGGGACTCACCACTGTAATTGGGGATTGCATGTAGAGTAAAAACAATAGTTAACCAAACAAATGATTTAAAGAAGTCTGAAAGTAGCTGTTAATGTAGCATCTCTATGATATTATTGATAAGCTTCAGCTCCTTCTAGCTTTGTCATCTTTAAGATGTGAGGCTCATTCTTGTGCTCTCTAGATGGTTGCTGGGGCTGTGGTCATAATGTTCAAATGTCAGGAAGAAAGTAGGGAAGAGGGAAGGGTGAAACTGTGTACAGTGTCTGAGTCAGCCCTCTATGAAAATCACCCCCAGAACCTCACTTATTACTTATATTTACATACTACTGACCAAAACTATGTCTTATGACTATCTCATGGATATCTATAATGTCTTTTTCATAACCTCCATATAAACAGTCTCAATTTTAGAATTGAAGCCAATAATTATGACAGACTCATTAAGTGGCCAAACATTATAAATTTAAATGTCTTTGTATATTAGAATTGGGATGAATCATAACCATTACTCATTGATTACAGGCACTCACTATAATATTGCCCTATTTGTATACTCCTGAATCACATTGCAATCCTTGAATTGAACAATATGTAAAATAAAAGGAAAATATAATAACAACCTGGTTAAACTACATACTACATCCCCTTGCCAATTTTCTCTTCCATCTTTTTACTCGTTTTTTTTTCTCTAAAGTAAGGTATCTGGAAGTGTAAAACAAAATGCCTTGTCATTGAGCACTATTTGTTCAAAAATGTCCTAAGCTACTATTCCATATTTCTATAAGTGAGCTTACAAAACGTAACAAACTCTGATGCTTGATAGTGCCCTTGATTGTGACCCTGGGCAATTTTGCAATGTATAGGGCTCCCTCTTTCGAAATTGAGTTGCAAAGATTAATTTAAACTATATGCAATTTGTGTTTTTGATGCGACAGGTATACTGTATACAATTTTTACATTAATTTTTAATTCTAATCAAATCATTGGAATTTATTTCAAATTACATTTTCTATTTTTTCTTTTGTTAAATAATATGGAGAAATTGACTGCTCTACTTGAGTTTATTTGGGCCATTCCTTAGAAAAAATTATTTACTGAGCATCCTCTGTATGCCAAGAGAATGCAGGAAGATCATAGCAGTAGAAGCAGTGTGCCAGCAAAGGAGGGTGCTTCTCCATGGACAATATAAAGCAATTTTAAAACTAAATTAAATAGATCTGCTTTCTGCCATCACTATGAGTCAACAATTCTAAATGATGGCAATGCTAACTTTGTCCTGAGTTCTAAGGAATTGCTCTGGACCCTGGTGAGGTATAACAACATGTGCATTAGCACTGACTTAGCACATTTTTATTATTTATCATTTAATAAATGTGTCACTGAATCCATACATGTGGATTCACAAGTAGCTTCCTAAAAACTCTGGAATTTTCCAAGTTATTTAAGATGCAGTTTGTGTTTCCAATTCCTGTGTCATTAATTCTTCATGTGGTTAAACAGTAGGTTAAAATAAACAATACTAGTAAATAATGATAGTAGTAATTAGATATCAACAATATTAAAGAATAAACAGAGCTTTCATGTCCCAGGTAACCACTTAGAATTGTATTTGTGCTTGAAGTGTAAAATAATGAAATAGAGGGTGAATTATAAGATGTTACATTTTTGCTTGGAATGCTTAGCTTGTAATGAAATACATTATTTTATATTAGCTCTTTATTTGTATATTCAGTAACAAATACCAAGGTATTTGAATAACCTTTTAACATTAAATTTGTTCTCCTACACTTATCTGTGTTTTAAACCTAGAGAATAAATCAAGTAATTTTGATTATTGGTTAATATTACATGAATATTACTACTCAATTTAGAGATAGTGCTGCAACCCACCTATTATTGTATAAGAACTTAGTGGCTAAAACTTTTGTCTTGTAGCTTCTTTGGGTCAGGAATCTGAGCTTGGCATAGCTGAGTTCTCCAGCTCTAAAAACTAGATGCCTAAAAACTGAAGTCATCTCAACACTGAGTAGGTAAGATTTTTTTTTGCTAGTTTACTCACATGGTTGATAATGTTGGTTGATAATGTTTCACTTCCTCCAGAGCTCTTCAACTAAGACCACAGTTCCTCATGAGCTGCTAACTGAAACCTTCTCTGTTCCTTGTGACATGGCCCTCATACCACAATATGGAAGCCAGCTTCCTTGAAATGAGCAATAAAGCAAGAGAAAACACTGGCAAGAGGAGTGCTACCAATAGACAAGTCACAGTCTTTATAACCTAATCATAGACATGGCATTTCATCACTTTCATCATATCCTACTTATTAGAACCCTGTTACTGGGTCTAGTTCTCACTCAAAAGCAAGAGATTTTACATGTTCTGAATGCAGGAGGGACATGGGAAGTCATATTCAGAGGCTCTATACTACAGGTTCCGATGCAATACCTGAAAAACTCAGCAGAAATGAGTTTGTGAAATAACTATTACATTCACCATCTTAAATAAACATCATCATCAAAAGCCTATCCTAAAGATTACTGTAAAGTTTTAACTGGAAATATAGCTATGTGCACACTTTTTAATGCACAGTACTTATGTCTTAACACTGAGCCCCATCATCTAACTTATCTCAGGTCCTAGGGCTCCCCTCTATCACTAGAAGTCCACTTCAAGGTCTTAGCTCAACTGTCTAGAATCTATTTTCTAAAAAAATAGGCTGGAATATATCCTTGCTTCATTCAGTTCTCTTTATATGTCTTAAGAGGTGCCCCCCTTGACCAGCACATTGTCACCTGCTCTTCACTCTCCATTATTCTATTTCACCTTTGTAACTTTTATCACAGCCAGATGTTCTAAAATATGTTGTACTTATTCACCGTATGCCTTCTTCAACAAACGTACTTTGCTCATGAATTTCAGAGCCCACAGAAAGATCTGAAGAAAAATAAATACTCAAAAACTATTTGTAAAGATGGTAAAAGAATATTTTATATAAAAAAATGAAAATTTATAATTTCTGTTTGTTTTCCTGATGCTTTTTTGAGATGACTCATCTGCCTCTGGTTATTAGGAATCATGTCATCATTTTTCCTACTTAAGGTTATGCAGAAAGGAATTATTAAAACAATGTTTTCAATGATTTCTTTTGGAAAAAAATATTAAAACTTCACAATTTGAATACCATTCACTTTTGATCTTTGCCAATAAATTTACCTTCATTGAGAAAAGACCTTTAGAAAATACTACATAGAAGAAATAACTGAATCCCTGATATCTTCTTTTGAAATGATTTTCTGTATGAGCCTGTTGTGTGGTTGTTTATATATTTTCATCTTAAAGGACAGCTAATTAAATGCTAAAATTTATTGTCAAGATAAGCTTTTGTTGGCTTCTACATACTTATCTCATTCTCTACAGAAAAATTACTTGGATAAAACAGAAAATTCAAAGCTTATTAAATACTCAACTTGAATGAATGAACAAATAGTTTAAAAAAAACCTCTCAGGTCAACAGCTCATGGATTCTTTATTTGTTCTGGATAGTGCATTTCAATATTTTAGGGGACATACTTATATATGAATCATGAACTATGTGTAAAGTACTGTCAGGTACTGTGAAGAACACAAAGATAAGTAATGCTTATACACAAGTAGGCAATAATACAAACTTAAGAATATGTACTCAGAAACTAAATCTCTTTTTATGATTTGAGCTCACTTTTGTTCTACCTCTCTGTCACAGAATTTATCTCAATTTGTTGCTGAGTTCACCGAATGAAGTAATATATATGACATTCTTAGTACTGTGCCTGGAACATAGCAAGCACTCTGAAATGTTACCCAAGAAAAGGTATTTTACATAGTTTGAACTAATTAAGTCTTTGAGAGGCTGTAAATTCAAAGTAATAGTAGTTTGACTTTAAAAGAAGATTCAGTCACTCTCAGTTAATAAGTTTCAAAGTAAACAAGATGACTACCTATCAGGGGTTCAATGCTGATATCACCACTCGGTATTCATCAAGAAACTCAGTCCCAACAAACTGCCCCCATCCACTTACACTCAAAATGTAACTATCAAAGTTTGCCATATCCCCTCTCCGGCTATATGTTTTTAGCTATTTAGTCAAAATCATGCAACTACACAGTCCACAGTTGGCTTCACCTGTAACAATGGTTCATATATTCTCACCTGCATTGTGTAAAAATTAAAGTTGATTCACATCCTCCCTACCAATTGGTATTATCAGACTTTAATTTTTTTCTCCTCATGTGGTTATTATGTTTGGGTATTTATTGTAATCTAAATTTAGATTTTTCCATTACAAATGGAATTGATAAAATTTTATGTTTTTATCATTTGAATTCTTCTTTATGAAACGTTTCTTTCTGAGTTTGAAGCGTTTTACTATTAGATTCTTTGTATTTTTTCACTTGTTTATTTATAGGAGTTCTGTATGCATGTATATTCTCAACGCTTCTGTTGGCCGAACATAGTACAAATCTTGTCTTCCATTCTGTGTTTTTTTCCAAGTCAGTAGTGACTTTTGATACAAGTCCTAATTTTACTTAATTGTTCATTTTCTTTATGGTTATTTTGGCGCTCTCTTTAAGAAATTTTTCCCTATTGTCAGAGCATTCTCCTATATTTACTTCTATAAATTTAATCACATTTCTTTTCATATTTACATTTGTGATACATCTGGAAATTATTGTGCATGCTGGGAATCAAACTCAGGGCATGAATTTGCACACAATAGGTGAGTGTTCTACCACTAATCTACACTGTCAATTCTAATAAATTACCCTTTATGGTTTAAGGAAGAGATTGCTGATTCTTTTCATTTTTCCACATGATTGCCTAGTTATCTAAGATTTACTCATTGAAAAGCCTGTCATTTGTCCACTACAACATGCTATTTCTTACAGATCAAGGGTCCATGCATGCTTTGGCCTATACCTGAGATTCCTAATCTGCTCCACTGTTCTATTTGTCTGTATATAATACAACAATTATTGTAGTTTTATAATTAGTTTGGCTATACAGTGACATAAAGCTTCCCACCCTGTTAATATCCCTCAAGATAATGTTTAATTCTAGCTTTTGTGTTCCCAAAAAATTATACATTAGCTTGTCAAATTTCATAATAAAGTTTGTTAGGTTTTTATTGTCATTTTATTGACTCTATGAATCAATTTGGAAAAACTGAAATAATCTATATAAATATATAATAACAAATTAACCTATTTAAAAAGTCAGTATATTTAAGTCATCTAGAATTTCTTTACTTTTTCTTTAACTTAATAATAGAGGTTTTTAGAGCAAATTTCATTTATTATCAATACTAGAGAGTTTTTAATTCAATTACAAATTGTACCTATTAACTTTATCTCATACTTTTCAGTAGTAAAAAAAATCATTGATTGTATAAAAAACAAAATCGGTTTTTCAATGTTGACTTCATATCAAACAACCATGTTGGATTGTGTTAACCTGTTATTTGATTTTTTAAATTTTCTGTGCACACATACTGATTTTTTGTGAATGGCTCTTTCACTTCCTTTTTAATTTTATTGAAATCTTCCCAATAGCCTTTCAGATTCTTACTAGCTATACCTAAAATGTTTTTAGTTGGTCATGTAAATTTATTGAACTTTTTAAATAAACTTTTATAGAGGAATAGGACATTTGCATAAAATACACAGATTAGTAATTATACATAATTAAAGCATACCCACACATTGGGTGGGGTGGCATGTGCCTGTAATCTCAGCACTCAAGAAGTTGAGGCAGGAGGCTCACCACAAGTTGGATGCCAACCTGGGTCCCATAGTGAGTTCTAGGGCAGAATGAGCTAAATAGAAAGATTCTTCTCAAAAAAATAAATAAAACAAAACAATACAAACAAAAAAAAGACCACTCTCCATTTATCATAAAATTATTCCACACTATCTCACATTCCCTAACACGTTTCCTTTTAAAAAGTAACTGGTATCCTTATTTCTTACTTTATAGTTTATTTTTTTCCTTTTTAAAACTTTATATAAATTACCAAAGTATTTCATCTTTTGTATTTGGTTTTCTTATTGTTAGTAAATATCCAGGGTATTATATATAGATATTGATTTATATTCCTGTGTAATATTCCATTGTAATTTACCATACTGCTGACAATTTTGTAGTTTCCAATTTGGGATTAATACAAACAAAGATGTTATGACCACTCTCAAACATAGTTTTATTGCAAGTACATAATTTTTCCCATTTAATAATGGCTAACAATGAAATGCTTCATAAATAAGATACATGAATAAAACATATGATATCTCTGTAAGTATGCAATAGCATTATAAAACACTGACCACCACCACAACAGAAAGAGTTATAGTTTACATGTATGTTGATGTGTCTGCTATCATTTATCTACAGGAGAAAATCTGCAAAAACTGTTTGACCACAGAGGTTAAGTGACTATATACATTCAATAAATATTGGTATACTTATTATTAAGGGGGTTAGCACTGTTTTAGATGAGTAATCCAGTGATAAAGAAAGTACATTTCATTCCTTCAAGTTGTTACAGTACAGCATTCAGGCTGTCTTTAAGAATCCTTTGCAAATACATGTGATATTGTTAGTAATCACAACAAATAATTCCACCAGAATTATCAGTAGTTTCCCCACCTACAAGTACAAAACAATCTAAAATTTTTATAACTCCAATCAGATATTCTTTATAAACTAATACATCATGTCTAAGGATAACAAAAATTGATTTTACAAGATTACTAATGATACGTAATGGGCCAATAACGTTATACAAAGAAGCTAAATCAAAATGAGACACTTGGCCCTTGGAGAAATTTAATAGAATAAAGGAAAAATGTAAGACAAAAAAGAAACCAAAAATAATATTAAAATCTAAACGATGTTGGAGAAGCAGTGAGCTTGCTGCTCTGGTAAGTGGCTGTGGCCTGGCAAGCCACAGCAGCCCAAGGGTGAGAACCATCAGCATTTCCCAAGATCCGCCACCATGTTGGAACTTGGGACGCTGGGAAAACAAGCAGCGAGCTTGCTGCTCTGGTAAGTGGCTGTGGCCTGGCAAGCTGAGGCCACCCCAGGGTGAGAACTATCAGCATTTCCTGATATCTACACCATGTTGGAATTTGGGGCTCTGGGAAAACAAGCAGCCAGCTCGCCACTCTGGTAAGTGGCTATGGCCTGGCAAGCCATGGCTGCCCCAGGGTGAAAACCATCAGTGTTTCCTGAGATCCACACCATGTTGGAACTTGGGGCACTGGGAAACCAAGCAGCGAGCTGGCCACTCTGGTAAGCCCCTGTGAGCCTACTGGTGTATGGGCTATGAATCAAAAATCCATCCCACCCCCATCCCCCCTGGTGGTATGTGAAAGCCAGAGATCAGAGCACATCTTGGGTGTTTGATTATATGCAATATAACAAATAAGGGGGATTTCCTTCTGCCATCTCTTTGAAGCGAAATATTTTTATCACTCTTTTGCTCTGTTCTGGTTAAGGGTATTTCTCTTGTTAATATTCTGTTTTTATAAGTTTGATATTTCCTTTGATTTTGCTGTACCTGATTGAAGGAACAACTATTGTGAAGAAAATGAGATATACTATTATACCTATTGTTGTTATCCCAGTAACTTGCTGTGAAGTTCTGTACCAATTTCACTAAACTGTCTCAATTGGCTTTGTCCCATCTTGTTCTGCTATATTTTACTACCTTCAAAATAAAATTAAAATCTTTTCTAAAAATGATGCTGAAAAGTAGTTGCAACTGGAGATCATCATATTAAATGAAATAAAGACAAAAAGACAAGTATGATGTTCTCTATAATACATGCAATATTTTTGAAGATAAAATGAAAGTAGAAATGAGATTACTAGACAAGATGAAGAAAATGTGATGCAGGTAGGCAGAGTGGGAATGATGGAGGTGGGAGTCGTGATATGATAAAAATATGTTATATTCACATATGAAAATGTCACAAAGAAACCCTATTATTTAAAGTTAATATGCACAAATACATAAAAAATTTAAAAACAAAAATGACCCCCCAAGGGAAATCCTTTGGTACTTTGCAAAAGATTTAAAAGGATGATCATTTGAAATATCAGGAAGAAACAGAATGCAGCTAATCATCAAGAAGATTATACAACATGATCAGCTGAGATTCATCTGAATGTAGGAATGGTTCAACATACACAAATCAATAAATGTAACACACCATATCAACAGAGCAAAAGATAAAAATCATGATGATCTCAATAGATGCAGAAAAGCTTTTGATAAATCCCAACACTCATTCATCATAAAAACCCTGCAGAAAATCAAAATAGATGTTTTTTACTGCAATATGATACAAGTCATATATGATAAACCAACAGCCAACATCTCACTAAATGGACAAAAATAGGAAACTTTCAACCTAAAATCAGCAGTGAGACAAGGATGTCCATTATCACCATTCCTATTCAATATAGCTCTGGAAACATTAGCCAGAGCAAACAGAGAAGAGAAAGAAATAAAAGGAATAAGAATAGGAAAGTAAGAAGTTAAATTATCATTATTGGCAGATGACATGATACTCTACGTAGAAGATCCCAAAAACTCCAATAGACTTCTAGACTTATGAGAAAATTTAGGAATATAGCTGGATACAAAGCCAACACTCAAAAATCAGTAGTATTCCTGTACATAAACAACAAACTCACTGAGAAAGAAATGAGGGAAACCATACTCTTCACAGCAGCACCAAAATAGTTAAATACTTGGGAATAAATCAAACAAAGGAAGTAAAAGATCTATAGATTGAAAATTTCTGTACTCTGAAAAAAAGAAATGGAAGAGGATTTCAGAAAATGAAAAGATAGAACTTGTCCATGGATAGGAAGCAAAAACTTTGTGAAAATGGCCATACTCCCAAAATTGTTACACAGATTTAATGCAATTCCAGTCAAAATATCATTAGTATACTTCACAGGTCTAGAGAAATCTTTCCTAAAATTCTTGTGAAAACATAATGGACCTAGAAAAGTAAAGGAAATCCTGGACAACAAAGGCAATGCAGGAAACCTCACAATCCCTGATTAGAAATTATACTATAAAGCCACTGTGATAAAATCATCATGGTACTGGCAAAAAAACAAACCTGAAGATCAATGGACTAGATTAGAAGGTACACCCACAACAACAAACATATTCAGCCACTTTATCTTTGACAAAGGAGCCAAACATGTTCAATGGAAGAAAGATAGGTGCTTTAATATATTGTGTTAGCAAAACTGGCTTTCCATGTGCCAAAGACTCTAATTAGCCCCAAGTCTATCACCAATCACTAAACTAAAGTTAAAATGTATCAAAGATATACATATTAAAACATAAACATTAAACTTAATATAAGACAAGATAGATAGAAATCTTGAAGATACAGGGGAAGGCAGAGAGTTCATAAACAAAAACCAAGCTTTAAAGAATCAACAACTGGATTTCATATTATTAAAGAGGTTTTGCATGTCAAAAGAAATCACTTATAGAGTGAAATGAAAATCCTTGAACTGAGAAAAAATCTTTGCCAATTATCCCTCAAAGGAATCCTATCTAGAACATATAAAAATTAAATAAAATCAGGCCCCCAAAATTCAAAGTTCCAATCCAAAAATGGGCATCTGAAATGAATATATACTTCCCAGGTTAAGAAATACAAATGACTAATAAATATATGAAAAAATGTCCAATGTGGTTGGTCACTTGAAAAATGCAATTTAAAACAATACTAAGATTTCACCTCATGCTAGAAAGAATGACTATCACCAAGAAATCAACGAACAATAAATGTTTGCAGGGCTTTAGGGTAAAGGAATTCTTCTCCTTTGTTGGAGGGAGTGAAGCCTGGTGAAATCATTGTGGAAATCTGTGTGATGATTCCTCAAAAAGCTACAGTGAGAGATCCCACTTGACCCAGCTATTCACCTTCTGGGTATTATCCCAGAAGAATTATAAATATCATACCACAGCAACTCATGTGCAACTATGTTTATAGCAGCACAATTTGTAATAGCCAAATCTTGGAAACAACACAGATGCCCATCAACCATGCAACACATAAAAAAGATGTGGTATTTTTATACAATTGTGTACTACTCAGCTATAAAGAGGGATAAACTAGAGGCTTTTATAGGTAAATGGATGCAACTGCAGACCATTCACATAAGTGAAATGAATCAGACTCACACATGTAAACATCGTATTGCCTACCTCATTTAAGAAACTGAAAGATTATGTAAGATACAAAAAGTACAATTTTTTTAAAGACCCAATCCAAAAATGGGCATCTGAGATTAACACACAGTTCTCAGATGAAGAAATACAAATGGCAAATAAATACATGAAAAAATGTTCATCATCATTGGTCATTACAGAAATGCAAATTAAAATCACACTGAGATTCCATCTCACTCCAGAAAGAATGGCCAGGATCAATAAAACTACCAACAACAAATGCTGGAGAGGCTGTGGGGGAAAAGGAACTCTTCTGCACTGTTGGTGGGAGTGTAGCCTGGTGCAACCACTGTTGAGGTCATTCTGGAGATTCCTCAAAAAGCTTGGATTGGAAGTCCTATTTGGTCCAGCTATTCCACTTCTAGGCATATTCCCAGAAGAACTGAAAACATCTTACCACAGTGATATATGTACACCCATGTTTATAGCAGCACAATTTGTAATAGTCAGATCTTGGAAACAACCTAAGTGCTCATCAACTGAGGAATGGATAAAAAAAAAATTGTGGTACTTTTATACAATGGAATACTACTCAGCTATAAAGAATGATCACATTGAGATATTTATAAATAAATGGATGCAACTTGAATCCATACTCATAAGTCAAATAAATCAAACTCACATGTATAAATACCATATAGTCTCCCTAGTGTAAGAAATGGTAAGAGTACATAAGAGTTTATGGCAACATGGTTCACCATTATATTGCTTTGAAGTCTTATGTTTTCATTCATTGGTTGGAATGATTTTATTCTGTTTTGTTTGATCTTATTATATGTGATGGTGTGAATAGTTACTTTGAAGAAAAGATAATATGGCAGCCATTGTTGATTTAATATCATCTTGCTCTGAAGTTCTACCATGCTTTGGTTTTTCTATTACCACTGGTCCTATCATGTTGTGTCTTATTGAATTTTAATATGTATGATAGTATAAACAAATTTTTTATAGAAAATGAGGTAATATAGTAGCCATTGTTCATTTTCAGTTATTTGGTTCAGAATGCCTTGCAATACTTGCATTCTCTTGAATGGTTTTATTCTATTTTGTTATGTTTGACATCATTGTGTGTAACGCTAAGCTCAACTATTTCAAAAAAAGAGACATTATGATAGCTACTGTTAATATCCAATTGTCTTGTTGTGAAGTGCTGTGCTGCTTACATTGTTGTGTTCTGATCTGCTTAGCTCTGTCCTCTTTTGTTTTATTCTCTTTAAAATAAAAAATTAAAAAAACAAAATGCACAATAGATAATGTGAAAGGGAATTAAACGGCTTAAAAGGAAAGAACAACTGGGATGGAGAAAAAGAGAAAAGAAGGAAGAGAAAATAATATATATATATATATATATATAGTTAAGATAATTGTATTATTGATTCTATTAGTTCAAGGGATGAAAGTGTGATTGTTTATAGCATTTAATCTGTTTTTTCATGTCTATATCTTGTAATCTGAGCAACTATTTTTAGGATAACAATAAGCAAGATAGTGACTAGATAACTTTTGTTTGTTTTTATTGTTTTGTTTTCTTTTAATCTCTTTAAAATAAATAAAATATCAAAAAGATACTGTTAATAAACTTTTCTGAGGAAATCAAGATGGTGGAGTGGTACGCAACAGAGAAAACAGCCTCTCTGAGAGTCAGTGTCCAGATGCTGGAATGTAGCATTGTGAGGAAGACAAGAAGGAGAGAAGTGGGTCCACTAGATCCAGGAAGTCTCTGAAGCATGAATTGAAGCCCACAAAGAGAGCGAAGAGAGAATTTTCAATGAAGAAGTAGGATGCATACTAGGACAGGACTCACTGTGCAAGAGGAGTGGTTCAAAAATGCAGACACATGGTCATGGTTACCATAACACCTGACAAGCTCAGAGCCCTCTGTAGTGAGAAGAGGCAGTGGAGGGGAGCAGTGGATATGAAGGACTTCACTGGCTGGCACCACTGTTTCTGCTATTCCTTAGCTGAGATTTACTAAGAATCACAGAAAATACTGCAGCATAGTGCCAAACAACAAGTGACTGGACCAAAAAAGCAATAAATTCACAGCTACAACAAACTGAAGATGTAAGATCTTCAAAACTCAAAACCAAGCTATGCCTGGAAGACACTTCAGAGAAGTATTCATCACCTAAGAGTCTTAAATGCTAGTGATAAAGTGACCCAAAATAGGCAACTTATGAGCAACACCCCATGAATTAAACTAAAAAAAGAAAGAAAAGAAAATGAGCAAAGACTTGAACAAAATGCAACCCCAGGCATCCAGTTCACCAAAGGGAAATCCATTGAGCAATGAGTTGGGAAAAACTGAAAGCTTCCAACCAGGCCTCTCTGAAGTGGTAACAACTAAGCAATTGAATATGGCTTTGGAAAAAATGAAGTCAGAAATAATCTCTCAGATAACTAGAGATAGTGTTTAAAATACAGACCCTGCTTAGCAATGCTAGAGCACATACAAAAACATAGACAAGCTTAAGAAAATTATAAGAGCTCATCATATGAAAAAATAGAATTGATAAAGCAAAATCAAGAAAATATGCAGCAGAATAAAAATTTCATTGAAAGTATTCAAAACAGATTAAGCCAATGTGAGGACAGGATCTCAGATGTTGACCATCTAGAGGCTTAGAGTTAGTGACCAGGAAAAGGAAGATTTCTCAAAAATAGAAAGGGACCATGGGAAATCAATCCAGCAGCTGTAGATGAGCCAAGAATAACTTAATATTGATTGGAGTTGACCAGGAGTCTGTGCCCAGCGACCTGCCATCATCTTGGAACCATTAGTAAGGACCTCAGAAACTGTGAATCTACATCCAGTGACCCACCCATACCCAGCAACCATCTCTGAGGTCCACAGGCATGGAGAGTCTGCAGCCAGAGATGCAAAGACATAGCAAACTTTACTAAGATCCACTGTTTAACAGGTCACCATTGTAGAAAGCAACAAGCACTTGGCATCTGGCCAATTTGGAAAAACACAGGAAAATGCCAAACATAAGAACAAATGGCAGTCTCAAACTTCCAGCCCATTCAGATCAAGGTCATGAAACATACACATAGATTAAAGAGAATAACACACTTGAAATTTCTGAAAGGAAACAATTATAATATGTAAAACAGACTCAAAAAATATCAAGGAAATCAAAAGTTCCATTGAAGATTGCCAAAATCACATGAGAGAAATTGAAGACAGACTGTCAGAACTTGAAAACAGGATGGCAGCTAGTGATTAGGAAAGGAATTACCCTTAAAAATAACAAGGAATCAGGAAATAACAATTTAACAGTTGCAAGGTGATGCAAGGAGAAAGAATACAAGATTGATAGGTGTCAATGAAAAAAAGATAACACAAATGACATAAAAAGACTATTTGCAAATTAAAAAGCAGAAAATTCCCCAAGCATGGGAAAAGGACCTAACATACATATAAGACAGGCATATAGAACTCCAATTAGCCATAACCAAAATAAATCTACACCTCAACATATAATAATCAAGATCCCAGTAATTTGGCATAAGAACAAAATATTAAAAGCCTCTGGAGAAAATTAACAGATCACCTACAAAGAAAGCCAAATCAAAATCATTGGAGATGTCTCAACACAAACCATCAAATCAAGAAGAGCATGGGAAAATAAATTCCAACCTTAGATTGATGTACTGTGCAAAATTATTTTTCAAAATCAGTGGAGAAATAAGAAACTTCCATTACAAAGAACAACTGAAGAACTTCTTGACCACCAAATCAACACTACAAAGAGCAGTGAAAAACATTCTAGAAAGAGATAAAAATGACCACAATTCCAAGAACAACAACAGAAAGAAGCCAACAAACAGGACAAGCAATTAAACAGAGAAGAAAAGTAGGGAACCAGCAGCAGAAAGACAAAATGACAAAGATAAGCCAATACATATCAGTTATCATCATTAATGTAAATGGCCTCAATTCACCAAGCAAAAGAAACAGACTGACAGAGTGGATCAAAAAATATAATCCAACAATATGCTATAAACATGAAACACATCTAACTCAAAAGTGAATTTATAGACTGAAAGTGAAAGGACAGGAAACAATACCTGGTTCATGCAACATGAACCCAGAAAAAAAGCAGGAGTAGCTATTCTGTTTGCAGATGATGTGAACTTCAAACCAAGAATGATCAAAAGAGATAAAGAAGGTCACTACATACTTGTTAGGGGAAAACTTCAAGAGAAAGAGATAACAATCATACTACATGCATCAAATATGGAAGCACCCAACTAGGTAACATAAATATTAATAGGCATGAAAAAACACACCAACAATAATACAATTAAAATGGGGAAACTTGATGCTCCATTGTCACAAAGACATACATCAATAAAATTTTACAAAATCAACAAAGAAATAACACAACCAACTCAGAACCAATGAGAACAAATGGACTTAGTGAAGTATACAGAGTGTTCCACCCAACAACATCAGAATACAAATTCTACTCAGCTACAAATGGAATGTTCTCTAAAATAGACCACATACTAGCCCACTAAATATGCTTAAGTAAATGCAAAGGAACAGAAATTATCTCATGTATGATATTTGACCATAGTACAATAAAATTGGAAATTAATGACAAAAGAAATTGTGCAAGCTCCATAAACACATATAAATTAAATAGCACCCTACTGAAAAACAAGTGGATCACAGAGGAAATTAATGAAGAAATTGGACAATATATACAACTGAACAAAAATGCAAATAAAACTTACCAGAACCTATGAGAGTCAATAAAAACAGTCTTTAGAGAGAATTTTATAGGGGTAAAGTCTCATATCAGGAAAACAGAAAGAGCACAGATAAACAACTTAATGTTGCCCCTCAAATATCTAGAAAAAGAACAAGTCAAGCCCAAAATACAAAGAAGGGAGGAAATTAAAAAGCTTAGAGTAGAAAGTAATGCAATTGAGACTAAGAAAATAATACAAAGAATTAATGAATCAAAAAGTTGGTTCTCTGAAAGAATTAATAAAATTGATAAACCCCTAGTCAACCTTATCAAAATAGGAAAGAAAAAGCTGAAATTCATACAATAAGGAATGAAAAATATGAAATCACTACAGATCTTGTGGAAATTATCAATATCTATTTTGAAAACCTCTGCTCTCATAGAATCTAAAACACAGAAGAAATGGATGGATTCCTAGAATCATATGAATTATCAAACCTAGATAAGAAAATATAAATTTTCTGAATAACCCAATATTAGTTAATGAAATTAAAAATGTAATTAAAAATTTGCCAACAAAAGGAAGCCCAGATCCTGATGGATTCACAGCTGAATTCTATAATATTCTTCACTTTATTGAAATTGAGAAGGAAACAATTCTCCTTAGTTCATTATGGCAGGCAAATATCAACCTCACACTAAAATCAGAGGCAGACCCAACAAAAAAGAGAAGTATAGGCCAATTTCTCTAATAAACATAGATGCAAAATCCTCAGTAAAATGCTAGCAAACAGAATTCAGCAAGGCATCAAGAAGATTATACACCATGACAAAGTGGGATTCATCCCAGGAATGCAGGGATGGTTCAACATATGCCAATCAATAAATGCAATACACTATATCAACAGATCAAAAAGCAAAAACCACATGATCATCTCAATAGATGCAGAGAAAGCTTTTGATAAAGTCCAACATTCATTCATGGTAAAAAAATTTCCTAGAGAAAATTGAAATAGATGATACCTCAATTTGATAAAAGCCATTTATGACAAACCCATAACCAACACATACTAAATGGTCAGAAAATGAAAGCTTTCAAACTAAAATCAGGAATGAGACAAGGTTTTCCATTATCATCACTCCTGTTCAATATAGTTCTGGAATCATTAGCCAGAACAATTAGACAAGAGAGAGAAATAAAAGGAAGATATGAAAGGAAAAAGTTAAATTATCACTATTTGCAGATTACATGATACTGTACATACAAGATGAAAACAACTTCACCAAAAGACTCCTAGATTTAATAAACAAATTTAGTAATGTAGCTGGTTATAAAGTCAACACTCAAAAATAAATAGCCTTCTTGCATATGAATAACAAACTCACTGAGAGAGAAATCAGGGAAACAATACCTTTTACAGTAGCATCCAAAATAATGAAATACCTATTACTCAATCTAATGAAAGAAGTAAAAGCCCTCTGCATTGAAACGTATAGTACTCTGAAAACGGAAATTGATAAGAATATTAGAAAATGGAGAAATATCCTATGCTCTTGGGTAGGAAGAACCAACAGTGAAAATGGCCATACTTCCAAAACTTATACAGTTTATTACATGTTTTCCAGCTGTTCCACAGAAGAAGGTCTATTGAGATCATATAAAGAACACAAAAAAAACAATGCAATGCCAATCAAAATTATGATAGCATATACTACATAATTAGAGAAATAATCCTAAAATTCATCTGGATTCAGAAGAGAACTAGAATAGCAAAGGCAATTCTGGGCAACAAAGACAAGACAGGGGACATCACAATCCCTCACTTGAAATTATACTATAAAGCTACTGTGATAAAAACAGCATGGCACTGGCAAAAAAAAAAACAGACCTGAATATCAATGGAATAGGTTAAAAGATGCGGACCTGAAGATCAATGAAACCAATTAAAAGGTGCAGAAACAACTCCACCTTATCTTTGACAAGGTGCCAAACACATTCAAAGCCTCTTTAATAAATGATGCTGGAAAAACTGGCTCTGCACATACTGAAGATTAAAATTGGATCTGTATTTTTCACCATGCATGAAACTAAATTCAGCATAGATCAAAAAATCTAAATATTAAACCAGAAAACTTGAATCTACTGGAAGATAGAGATAAATCTCTTGAAGACATTGGTGTAGGCAAAGACTTTATGAACAAATCCTTGATTTCACATATACTACCATAATGAATCAACAACTGGGGTCTCATCCTATTGAAAAGCTTTTGCACAGCAAGAGAAACCACCAACAGAGTGAAGAGAGAACCCACAATGTAGGAGAAAATGTTTGCCAGCTGTTCCACAGAAGAAGATCTATTGAGATCATATAAAGAACACAAAAAAATCAGTCCTACCAGATTTAAAGACCCAAACAAAAAATAGGCATCTGAGATGAATACATATTTCTCAACTGAAGAAATACAAACAGCAAATAGACACATGAACAAATATTCAATATCACTAGGCCCTTGAGAGATGCAAATTAAAACCACCCTGAGATTCCACCTCACCCTGGAAAGAATGGCTATTATCAAGAAATCAATAACAAATCACAAATGTTGGTGAGGCTATGGGGTAAAAGGAACTATTCTCCACTATTGATGGGAGTATACACTGGTGCAAACACTTTGAAAATCAATGTGCAGATTCCTCAAAAATATAGGACTAGAGTTTCCATTCAACCCAGCTGTTCCAAGCTATTCTGGTTATCTTCCCAGAAGAATTAAAAACATCATGCCACAGTAATATATGTGCACCCATGTTTATAGAGGCATGACTTCTAATAGCTAGTCCTTGAAAATAACCTAAATGCCCATCAACTGAGGAATGGATAAAAAGGAGGTGATATTTTTATACAATGGGGTACTACTCAGCCATAAAGAAGGATAAACTGGATACTCTTATAGGCAAATGGGTGCAACTTATGACCATACTCATAAATGAAATAAATCAGATGTGTTTTTAGATATGTGTCTATTTACCTAGTTATTTACTTATATATGGAATCATCAATAACTTTTTGGGGGATTAAGACTATATGTGAAATTGTCACTTTCATTTGATATGCTATATTAATTGAATATCTAATAAAAATAATTATATGACATCTATTATTTAAAAAGAGGTTTTTCATTTTTAAGAAAAATTTTTAAGATTATTTTTTCCAATTTATCATCCTATCTTATTTTACAACTGCACATACATAAATCAGGAGCACTGACAGATTTTCTCCTCAGTCCAGATCACCAGTTAAGATTTATTCACAAGATTCATTCCACTTATTTTGGCTGCCTCCCAGTTAACTACCATTGACTTCATGGACTCTTCTGAAGTACTGTCACACCATCCTCACTCATGCTATCCCCAAAACCTTATACTACTTCCTATCATTTTTTACTCATTTCTTCCACCCACTGTCTTTTCCTGACTGGCTTCATTCAGGAGTTCATCCCATTTCTTTCCACTTCCTTATGGAACCAATAGTGATCCAAATGATAAGAATATAAATGAACCAAAAAAGAACCACATACACACAATGCCAAATATGCATGCTTTTACATGTATTTCTTGCTCTCTTTGCAATTGGAAAGAGGCAAATCAGACTACTGCTGGCAATGAACAGTGAGAAGTACAGTAATTGTTTATGGGACAAGGCAGTAACAGTTTGATGGGGGACCTTCAGTATACTCATCTTCTGTTATGATGACCTGGAAAAATAAGATGACATCAGACTATACTGAAGTTCCTTCCTGGAAACCAGCTACCATGGAAATCACGAAGTGCAGCTAGACTTCGGCATTATTAAGTAAGTCACTGCAGTTTGAGTATTAAGCTAATGTCTATCCTATCCAAAACTATTGCATTTTACCTACTATTTTATCATTCATGTTTCAAATATTCCTTAGGTATCCTGTACAGCAATTGTATCTTGGTGGAACAAGTGTTATATTCACCCTGGGCATGTTTTACTTTAGATTATATAGCTAAGTTAAGAAAAAAGAAGATAGCATGCTGGAAGGGAGAAGCTAAATGGGCAGAAGAGAGGTGAAAATGTGCAAAATACAATCTCCAAGGAGATTAAAATCACATGAGTGCATCAGAATGGTAGACTACAGAAGTCAGCATTGTATTTCAGCATTTGTTTAGCTACTGAGATATCTGCAGCAAATAGATAGCATGACCTTGACTCTACTTTGGTCATTTTTCCCACACTCCTCCCTGCCACTGTCAATCAAATTTCCTAGCTGAAACCAACAGAGACTAGCTCAGGTTGGTTTATGCATAACACAGTAAAAAGAAAAGAGGTTAAACCAGTTCAGGGCAGTGGAAGCTGCATGGATGCCATGGCCACAGTCATATCACACCCCATATATTTAGCCAAAGAACCATGCATGCTCTTAACAAAAGGATTCAGAGCTCACACACTCAGCACTGCAGGACACTGGGACACATGACCCTGAGCCTTAGCATCAGCATCACTGTCTCTATGACCTCTCAACAATGTTCATCTGCAAACTGTAGTGTAAATAGTGCTTGCTATCATGCATCTGCACCAGATCTAAACTTTGGGATGAGTGTACCTAACAGGTTGATGTGAGGTTACCTTTTCTGTCCTAACTGCAGGGGCTGCTGAGAAATTAAATAACTAGAAGTATTATTTAGCACTTAGTATATGCATCATTTATATCAAGAAGTAAGCGACTCCCCACTACGAAGTCAGAAAACTCCAAGAACAGAAAGTAGGCCAGTGCTGGGGATTTAGCTCAATGGCTCAAGCACTTGCCTAGTAAACATGAGATCATGCATTTAATCCCAGGTAAAAAATTTTAAAAAGTATATCAGTAGCTAGCAGTCAAAGAGACTTCTAGCAGTCAAAGAGACCTCCTCTCTTTCTTCCTCTGAATTTCTATTATTTATTTTGAAAAAACATTCTTTTCAGTTTTTTGAGACAATGTCTAGCTCTATACTCCAGTCTGACCTTGGACTGAGTCACTTTGTTGTCCAGCCTGGCCTCCAATGCACAGAAACCTTCTTGCATCTGCCTTAAAAGTTCTGGAATTACAGCATGTAAAGCGAAGCCCTAGAACCACTCCTTTGGTACTAATCTCCTGCAGTTTTGAAATCCCTTGTGTGTGTGTTTGTCTCCCCAGCTGGAGTGCAATCAATGTGCAGGCATAGAAAACAAGCGATGCTTCTGTGGACATAGAGTGCTTATCCTAGGGGATGCACAGAGGCCCTCAGCATGATTTTTATTAATTGACAAAAGCAGTGGGTGAACACTAAGAAGAAAACTGGCAAGGAAGAGTGTGTCATTATCATATTATAATGTTTTAAGAAAGACATACTAAAGGGCCGCATTGAGTGTTGAACTGGAACAGAAGTGACAGACACAAAACCCCAAAGGCATAGGTTTCTGACTGCTTCTGTTCACCAGCATCAACTGTACACATCTCTTCTCAGCTCCTTCAAGACCTGGCATTCAGTGCCATTTCATAAGTAGCTTGAAATAGAACATGGTGGCAAAATTGATACCATGGAGTTCTACAAATACTACAGATCTAGATTTTTTTTTTCCTCCTAGAGAAACAATTATTACACAGTTACACTTATACCGTTGCTCTAAGGAAAAAGAAAGACTCTATATTGCTTTCATCTTTGCAAATTAATATTCAACAATTTAAATATTATTGTATATATGTCATCTCTGCTTTGCATATGACTCTTCCTAAGGTGGATTTCCAAGTCTGAATAATTTGCTTTAACAATAAGGAAATAACAGAGATGCATGAGAGAAAGGAGTAGTTGATAAATAGATATATTTGATTTAAAAATCTTTTAGTTTATCTTTAAAGACACAGAACATTTTAAAATGATCATCACTGGACAGTTTAGGGAAGGGTGATGTAATTTTAGAAGATTAAGTAAATGATAGCCAAGAGAATCTTCCCAACTCAATAATATTCCACCCTTTCCTCCTCTCCAACAGACCACTTCCCATGGTTAATGTGGGTATTCTCACCTCAGAAGACAGAAACAATTCTGTGGGCAAAGGACAGCAATGATAGTGCACCTTCAAATGAACACTGGCCTAAAACAATAGAAAACACCTTCTCTCAAGTAGGAAATAATATATGCATCTCCATTTGAACTGTATGATTCTATTACAGCCTTATAACCTTCTTGTTCAAATGTTAATGAAATGCTTTCCAGTGTGCTTTCTTAGTCAGGATCTGCTCAATGAAAACTTTACAGCTAAACAGTTGCATCTGGCTGTTATCCTTTCAGGGTTTTGTGGACCCTGTTGCCATCAAAGGGAACAATGTATAGGGGTCTCCAAAGGACTGTTTTGGCCAGTGTTAAGTGGCAGACTGGCAACATTTTTCTTTGTGGGATGAAGGACGTTTGCACTTAAAAGTCTTTAAGAAAAAGAAATACTGAGAGCAATTTCTGTAAAACCTTAAAATTGAATGTGTGGTTTTTCTCTATTGTGCTGCATCTGGTTTCTGTAGAATGAATCTTGTTGATGCCTGTTTCAAGGTTGCTGTTCTTTGTGCTTTTAAACCAAGGTCAAGCAAGAGGCAGCTCAGAGGCCTTGAGATTGTCATTGACAAGGAAAATAGAAGCTTTATAGCTGCAGCATTAAATAATCACTTCTAGAAAAATAGAAATTGGAAAAATATAAATATATATACACACACATACACATAAAATTTTGCTTATCACAAGATAATAGAAATTTTACTTTGTGATTTTGTTTGCCATTATATGTGTACAAATACACTTTTAAGATATATTAAAATATATGTTCTGTAGTTACATGGGTTTAGGGGGAAAATATAGTTCCTGTTACAATACCTTTCTAAATTACTATTAGATTCAAGGTTGCCCTTCAAGAAACCTGAATTTTCAAATTTAATTATTTCAATTAAAATCTGAATATTGGACCAGGGTGTAGCTCTGTGGTAGAACATTTGTCTGACTTGTAAATGGCCTTGGAATCAACTCCTAGTGCCAAAAAATATAAATAAAATCACCAGATTTTGTATTCCCAATGTGTTTCATGGGATTCCAAAATGTATCTCAGAAGTAATTTAAGATAAAGAATGTTTTCACAGCATGTTTACCTTCATGTAGAAAATATAACAATACCAGAAAGCTTGCAGTGTGAGATATTCCTCAAAATACATATGGAAACTCAGAACTTGTATTTGAAAACTAATTTGTTTCAAAGTCATAGATTATACCATTTGTAACTTCTTTTGACTAAACATTTCATGAACACCTACTAAGTTTCAGATGTTGTGAAACATTTGTACCACACATAAAAAATATGTTAATATTTTCTGAAACATCTAAGGTGGTACAGAGATTATTTAGAGTAGTCTCACAACATATTAATTTCTAGTTTGAATGTTTAATTGGATTTTTGTTATCTTAAGGATGTTTACCTTAAACTAAAATTTGGAGGTTGTTTTCAGGATGGAATTCTATTTTACTTTAATATATAAGCACCATTATGTTCTTATATGAATTCAGACATTTCTAATTGAAAAAAATACTGTTTTTAACTTTGGTTCTACATTACGATCAGCTGGAAGCTTCTAAAACACACCAGCCCTCTATCCTCATCCTCTACCCTTAGATCAGAATCCTGGGAAGGAAAATCATGTTTTTTTTCCAATGTAAGTATAAAGTACAACTAAGCTCAAGAGATTTCTGATAAAGGTTCTATGTAAAAAAATTTTAAGAGCAAGATGTATTTATTGAGAGAAAGAAAGCTTCTATTCAAGAGAGAAACAGGAGTCTTGACTAAATTGCTAAGAACCCTACCTTTTTTTGTCTTTTTGAGACAGGGTCTTGCTATGCAGTTCAGGCTGGCCTTGAGCTCACTTTGTAGCCCAGGCTGGTCTCAAACTCGCAACAATCCTCCTGCCTCAGCCTCCCAAGTGCTGGGATTACAGGCGTGAGCCACCACACCCGGCCAACCCTACCTTTTGTAGGAATTTTTATAGAACAAAACCACAAGCCAGGCATGGTGGTGCAGACCTGTAATTCCAGCACTTGGGATGCTGAGGCAGGATGAGTAATGCAAGTCTGAGACCAGCCTGGGCTACAAACTGAGCTCAAGACCAGCCTGAACTGCACAGTGAGACACTGTCTCAAAAAAAAAAAAACAAGGCGAGGTGGGTCCAAGGCGGGAAAAATGGGAACTCAAAAGGCAGGTGGGCATGAGGTGGGACACAATGATGGTCAACCAATAAGATTCTGAGTGTAATTGCTCAGGTAAAATTCATTAAATTGGGAGCAAATGAGAAAGCCAGGCATGTAGCAAGCAAGTGAGCATGAATACAGAACAGTGCCTTTGCCTGTAAGGAGTTGGGTTAGTGGCTCCTGGCTTCCTCAGGGTAATGGATACCTATTTAGAATATCAGTCCTTGATGTTTATTATTAGTATATGGCTGCATTTGTTTTCTTTTGTTTTGAGATCTAGCCCACAGCAGGAAGTGTTTGCCTTCCCCACAGTTGCAAGTTATCTGGTCTTCTTCACTGGTTCCTGCAAGAGCTCAGCCAGCCCTGTCTGACTGCCTATAACATTTTTATCTAACTTAGCTATCTATAACATTCCCCCCTCTGAAGAATTACCCTGAACTACTGTGAGGGAGAAATTCAATGCCTGATTTGGTTTCTTCAAGTTGAAGGAGGTTGTAGTTGTTTATCAGCAGTAAGAGATCCTCTATAGAGGGTCTATCTAAAGGCCCTCCATAGGCACCAGGGATTTTCATCTTGGGTGGGCACACAGCTTTAAATCTGGAGGAGACAAAGCCAAAGAAACAATTAAGTATGCATGGGCCAATTAATAGAATCTATGGGATAATTTTTTCTCTGGACAAGATCTCATGAAAAAAGGAATCTAAAAGGAATCAAGCATATTTGTTGTTGGTTTTATCTGTATGATTACTTGAGGCTTGGAATCCTTTAGGCAAGAACAAATTTTATTCGAAGCATATATAATCAAAGCATGAGCATTAGAGCTGACAGGTGAGTTTAGAAACCATTTTTGAGGGATAGCAATTGTAATCCACTGGCTCTTAGGTCCCTTTATTGATAGAGTCTGACATTTTTCATAAATCCCTCTACCTTTAGTTATAATTATGCCTAAATTTTTGATGATGCATGAAAATCAGAACAATATATTAACTAGTGAAAAACTCTCAACAATATATACCGTGTTTGTAAAAACAAGCCTCAGCATTACTTTGATTAGTTAGCAACCTGGAGATATATATATATATATATATATATATATATATATATATATATATATATATATAATTTAGGCAGTCTAAAACTTCTCCAGAAAGGGAGAAGCTGGGCTTTTAGGTATAAATAAAAAGAATTGATGAAGACAAGCTATCCTAGTTACAGTTTAAGCAAGATTTTTTTTGGTGACTATTTACTGAAGTATGATGCCTGAAGGAAGACTAGAGTTGAGAAGGACAAAGAATCATGTGCCAGTGTTCAGCAATAGGATGATTTTTACCTCTCATCATCATGCAGGGTTCTTCTGTGGTGAGGACAGGTAGAAATGACAGTCTGGCCAGAGGGAGGAGGCAGAGTGCCTGGAGGCCCATTAGTCTTGCTGGACCACCTGGGAAGATGAATCTGAGCTCTGCGGCCTCTGCCTCAGAGTGCAGTCTCCTTACAATGGCAGCCTTTGAAGTTTGGCATGGTACTGTTAAAATGGCCTGTCTTTCCACAGTAGTAGCCTCTGAGCCTAGTCATTGAGCTCTTCTTGGAACCCCAATTATCAGGCTGTAGGTCTGTTTTTTTTTTTTGGCCACAACAAAGGCAGCCACTTTTTGGTCTCTGTTTTCTCTCTTTGGCTTTCTCCCAGTCCCGATTATAGACTATCAAGTAGTCTTTACTAAAGTATGAAGTGAACTATCTGGAGCAAAAGCCATCTTTTATAACTTTTTTTCTATTATCTGGGGTTGACTGGGTAATAAATATGTCTTTAAGCAAAATCTGTTCTTCTACTGAATCAGGATCTAGAGAACTGTGCTTCATCAGTGGTGTAATAAATGATCTAGGAAGTCAGAAAGGTTTTCATCTTTCTCCTGAAAAATAACTAGAAGGCTTGGTTTTTGTCCTTCTTAGATCTTCAAAAACACACTTGAAAATGTCTCCTGTTCCAGTCTCCTGTCTGGTTTCTAGGCCAGCAGGGGTCTTGGGTGGGAGCTGCTTGTGCCCCAGTGGGAACTGATGGTTCCCCTGGCTGTCAGTCTTCTGACTGTCTAAAATAAACAATATGATTTCATCCCCAAATGTAATAAGCAGCTTATAATGCTGCTTGTCTCTCATTAGAAGTCAATGTTTGATTTAAGATTAACATTACATTTTTCCAGCCTAGCTTATAAGTGTAAGTAAATCCTTTAAAGATATCAATGTACTTATTATCAGGGTCATCTGAAAATTTTTCTAGTTCTAACTTAATTTGATTTAAGTCACTGAAAGAGACCTATGAATGGGGGTAGTCTCATATGAATTAAAATTAAATTTTGGGCATAAATAAGAATTATTTCTTAATATATAAAGTTTGAACACAAGGCAATTCTGACCATTTTCCCTCTTTTTCACAGTATACCTCTAGTTGTAAAATAGCATCATAATTAATACTTCACTCTGCATTCTATTTTGGCTCTAGGGGGTAGGTAGGCAATGAGCACATGCAGAAAAATATTAAATGGCACTTTTCAACGTGTATTACCAACTTCTAGTTGTTAAGAATGCATTCCAAAGGAGAAAAAGGCTTTAATATTGAGTTACCAGTGTGTGCATCCAATGATCTTGGTGGAAGACCTCCAAATGATATAGGGGAAAGCAAGCCCCAACCTAGTAGATGTCTGGTATGCCTTTGTGTTCTCTAAAAAAATCAAAGAATGAATTTTAGAAAAAAACAGAGGTTAAGAGCAGAATATATTTATTGAGAGAAAAAAAGCTTCAGTCTGAGAGAGAGACAGAAGGGGTCCTGAGTGAGTTGCTCTAGGTAAATTTAAAATTAAAAACCCAGCTAGATTAGCATGGTTCCACAAAAACCACACCCTTTATTGAATTATGAACATTTTAAAGTAAAACCATTAAATGATCTTCTCTTCTTAGTGCCCACAAGGCTTCCTTGTAATTCAGAGCCATAATTATAGATATTTGAAAATGTTAATATACAATATATAAAACTATTAGACATTACTGAATTGTGGGAAGTACTTAACCCTGCACCAGATAGCCCAAAACCGTGACTCATTGCTGGTTTTGCTCTTGCTATATTTTTTTTGTGTCTTGCAAGTCCAAAAATTAATGATATTTGGGGTCATTTCTTGTTGTTATCATTGTTTCTGTATCTATTTATCTCTTCCATGACCTTCTTTCAACAACCTTTATTCACACTTTAACTTAGACCTTTAATCAACTGTAAACTAAGGAACTCAAAAAACAAGATTATTATAACTGAGCTAAATAATAATCAACATAGCTTCTAAGAGATTAAAAATGTCTTCAACAAAGTAATAGCAGAAAACTCCCAAGTTCATTTTAAAAGCCTAGTATAAGGCAAGCATCATTTCAAGCAGGAAATTCTTTTTCTCCTTTCTATCTCTGTCTCTAGCTCTTTCTCTCTCTCACACATACACACACATATACACACATTCATAGAAACACACACTTCATACAATGTCCATCAATCAAAATAGATGTGAAAACTAACTAAAATATTCTCAAAACAGGGCCAGGGATTTAGCTCTGTGGGTTAAGTGCCTGCTTTGCAAGCATGTGGTTGTGAGTTCTATCCTGGGTACAAAAAAAAAAAATCTCAAAACAATGTATTAAATAGTAGCACATTAAGACTCTACAAAATTTATGTTAAGAACAAAGAACAAAATGATTCAACATTAGAAAGCATAAGAATGAAATATAAATAGAAAAAAAGAAGAAAGTCATTATGATCATTATTTGATGCTGAGAATATGATAAAACTCAATAACTATTCCTCTTCTCAGAAAATTACATTTTCTAAGACTCGCTTTCTTGTCACTGGAGCAAAATATCCAACACCAACAATTTAATGAAGAGGAGTTTATTTTGCCTGAAAGTTTCAGTGGGTTCATGGAATCAACAGGTTCCGAAACAGAAAGTGCCTGGTGGAAAGACATTTCAAGGAGGAAAGCAGCTAATCTCACGTACCCAGGAAGCAGAGAAAGGAACTAATTAATAATTCTTTTGAAGGCCCACTTCTAAATGTGATACTTTTGGAGGACTTTTTAAATCTGAACTGTAACATATATCAAGAAATACAAGACTTCCTAAACCTATAAAAACATTTCAAACTTAAGAAAAAAAACATCAAAAACTCTAATCTGTTAAGAACAAGAACAAAACAATAAAATCTACAAGCACTGCAATGTAACATCAAATTATCAGTTCTGCTCAATGTTTAAAAAAAGGTAGAAGAGATACATAACTTATAAATACAAAAAGAAAACAGAAAACAAAATAGCCATGATTATCATTGAATATTTTTTTCTTTCTGAAAATTAAATGATAAAAAATTAAAATAAATTTTAAAATTTCTACAAGAAAATGAGATTACATAAAACCATTGTATTTCTAATATATAAATATAATAAATTAGGAAATATGCAAATACACAAACATACACACACATCTGTAAAAATCCTATTATAAACCAACACAAAATATATTAGATTTTGGCAGAGAAAATTATACACCTTCAATGAAAAATCTGAAAAACATTTGAACAAGTAAATCCAGGTAGCATGTGCTTGAATGTAAAACTCAGCACTATGAAAGATCATTTCTTCTAAAATAAACCTAAATATAAAAACAATTATACAGTTTACCAAAGAAATCCTATTCTAAAGTTTATTAGGAAAAACAATTTACAAAATTTTAAAAGAACACATTTAGAAACTTGTTCTGAAGATATAAAATATACAACAGAAAATTAAGACAATGTGACTTTGACATGAGCAAAAACACCTAAATCCTGAAAAGGGGTTAGGACACAAACCCATTCCACATAGGAAATTTTTTGATATGAAGAAGACAATATTTTTAATCAGAGAAGTGAAATCTTTTACAAATGATATTGCAAATATCTGTAATTTAGGAAAAATAAAGTAATATGCTATCCTTCACACCAAATACAAAAAATAAACTCAAATCAGTGAAATATTTTGAAAATTTAAAGACTATATAAGTACCCAAAGAAAGGCTGGGAATTTAGCTCAGTGGCATAAGTGCCTGCCTGGCAAATATGAGGTCATGAGTTCAATTTCTGGTACCAAAAAAGAGTACCCAAAGAAAATATAATAAAATATTTACATATGCTTGATAAAGTAGAGCTACCTATCCAAGCAGATGAATGCGAAAAGTAAAAAAAGTCTTAAAGAAATTTGCTAAATAAGATTTGAAAATCTCTATATCACTAAAAAGAGTATAAATTGAGTTAAAATATGAGCAAACCACTAAGAGAAAATATTTTCAAGATGTACATCAGACAATAAATAGTATTCCATAATATTTTTAAATTCAAAAAACTGATAAAATGAAAATAATGCAACTAAAAATAAGTAAGGGCATTAACATCTGTTCTTACATATTAAATTCAAATGGCCAACAAGTGTGTGGGGAGAGATCCATAACCTTATTAGCAATAATGAGCATGGATATTTGACTGATGGTATGTCACTTTTCTTAGATTATTGCAAATATTTCCATTAATAGTTTTCAAATGTTAAAGGGCAGGGGTTTGTACATGTGGAGTGGTACAACTACTTTTTAAAAGAGCTATTCAGTAGCAATTGCCAAAATTTTAAGTAAATTGGACCCAGATATTCTTCTAAATATATAATAATAATATACAGCACCAAAGATACATTGATTTTTTCAGCTTTCAAAAGTGAAAATATGTAATCTACCTAGAAATTGTTCAAAAGAAAGGGGAATTAGGGAAGAGGAGGAAGAAAGGAAGGAGGGAAAATGAAACTACTTATAAAAGAAGGATAAAATTGAGACAAAACTTACAAAGCTTTATAATTAGGAAAATAAAAGGTGTTGAAGAAAGGGGAAAGGATATGGAAAATAAAAAAAGAAATCAGAATATCTCTACAGGCACAAATTTTCTATGATGAATGTGATCAATTTAGAAAGAAAAAGAAAAAAAATTTCAAATGAGGTATTTCATGAACAAAAGAAAACACAGAGTCAAAATGGCTGACCAGTGAAGAACAAAATACAAAGCCTCCTGGGAGAAACAACTCAAGTGCCAGAATAAAACACCCTGGAGAGACCCAGACAGAGGGAGATGGATCCTCTTGACACAGGAAGAGATTGAATCGTAAAAAAGCACATCAAATATGTTGGGACTACAACTGGAACAGCTAAAAATTACAGGATGCAGCATTTTTGCAGTGACCCACCAAGTTTGTGCCAGCCTAAACTTGTGCCAGCTTGAATCCATGCCAGCCAGCAGAGCTGCCCAAACTTTTTCCCACCACCACTTACAGGAAGATTGAAGTCGGGTTTTGGTGAGCCCAACAGAGTGTAGTGGGCAAAGGGACCTCCATTAATCCATGGGCAGTGCTGGGAATGAGATCCCCCCCACAGACAGGAAGGGTTTGACCAAATGGGCGACATGTTGGAATCAGGTAGGAGGATCCTGAACTGGGAGTTACAGTGACTTCAGTAGGTTGCTCCCGCCCCAGAGCAGATTCGTGGGATTTTCTTGGACTGGGCTGCGCCCCTGGCTAGGAAACAATGAGCCATCCCAAATCAATTTCCTGTGACTAGCACACACTAACCAGGTGAATGTCTGTGAATTTGGCTGGCCCAGTGGGGAGGGGCAGGCATGTGCAGCCGCTGCTTACACCTCAGTCAAAAGAGAAGGTAGAAGAGGGTGGAAGTCCCTCGCCAGCATGCTTTGGAGGAGACGTGTCCAACAGGGAAGGGGGCTGAGACCTGCACTGTAAACTGTGTTAAGGAAGCCAGAGCCATGACAGGAGAGAGAGGCAGGAGGATGACCCCAGCCCAGAACCCTGAGAGCCCTGATCCAGGAGAAGGAAAGCAAGGGAGAATGAGGGCAGCAAACATGCAACATCAGACATGGCTTCAAAGGACATTAAGAGATATTTTCGGGACCTTGTAGACCAGCTCAAAACTGAAATATTAAATCAGGTAAAGCAAGATAAGAGTAGAGTAATAAAAGAAATCCTTTCAGGAAGCAGCTCTCAGGAAGATACAGATGGAAGTAGGGAGGAACACAAAAAAAGGAGAGAAACATTTGATAAAGAATATAAAGAAAAGGGCTGGGGATTTAGCTCAGTGGCACAAGCACCTGCCTGGCAAGTGCGAGGTCATGAGTTCAATCTCTGGTACCCCCTCCAAAAAAAAAAGAACATAAAGAAAATATAGAATACATGAAGCAGATTGAAATAGACTACCAGGAAATTAAAAACTCCATTGAAAGCTGGCAAAATGCCTTAAAAGAAACTAAGGATAGACTATCAAAACTTGAAGACAAGTTTGCAATGTGTGAACATGAAAGGAAAGATCTCTCAAAAATAACAAGGAAACAGGCAGTAACAATACAAAGGCTAGAAGATGACAAGAGAATCTACAATTTAAGAATAAGAAATGTGAATGAAGAAGCAGGAATACATACAGGTGAATTACAAAGGCTATTCACAGAAATAATTAAGGAAAACTTCCCAAGCATGGGAAAAGAAAATGACATTCGGTTGTGTGAGGCATACAGAATTCCAGCCACCTACAACCAAAACAGATCTACATATAAGACATATAATAATCAAGATACCAGAAATTCAATATAAAAGCAGAATATTAAAAGCCATCAGAGAAAAGAAGCAGATTACCTATAAAGGTAAGTCCATCAGAATCATGGCTGACTTCTCAACACAGACCATCAGATCAAGAAGAGCTTGGAGTGAAGTCTTCCAAGCACAGAAAGAAAATAACCTCCATCCCAGGTTGAAGTATCATGCAAAATTGTCACTAGAAATTAATGGAGAAACTAGATGGTTCCATGATAAAGAGGAACTGGGGGAGCTTGCAACCACCAATCCAACCCTACAGAGAATACTGAATGACATTCTAGAGAGAGAGAGGAAAAAAATACCAGGATTTTAGAAACAGTGGCAGAAAGGCCTCAATGTGTGGGGCAGGCAGTAAAATGAAGAAGAAAACTAGACAAACAAAGGCAGAAAAATAGCATAGCAGAAATGAGGCAGAGAAGAATAACTAGAATCTCTAACATAGATGGCCTTGATACACTATATTGTTAATAGTGCACCAGGATTTAAAACCCACATTACTCACACTATTCTGTTTAGATGTATTATATTCTGTTCCAGTCATTCTACCTGTACTAGATTTGAGGGTACAGACAGCAATCCCAAAAATAACAGGTTATAGTATGGCAATCATCCTTAATTTCCTATTAATTTAATCTAAAGCTCTGTATAACCTATATTGTTTTACCATGATTGATCGTAATTGAATCTGGTTTGTTGGAAGGCTGTTTTGTATTGATAGATTTTAATCAAAGCTGTTATGATTGATAGTGTCAAGTCTGAGAGTATAGGCAACTGCACTTAAGATGACAAGATCCACTAGAATATCCACTCTGGTTTGATTATTACCTGCCTTTGAAGTTTTATGCTGTTTACAGTGTTTTATTTTTAATATTGTTATTTACTGCTTTATTCAATTATACTGCTATATTCAATTATGCCTCATGATATAGACAATTCTATTGAAGATAATAAGAAACAACAGAGTAATCATTGTAGATCACCTTGTGCTGTGCTTTTATGACTTTTTGGTTTCATGTTTTTATAGGAATTTGTTTTGTTTGTCTTGCTAAGTTTTGTTTTTCCCTCTAATACAGAAAGGATAGAAATACATGTAGAGGTTCATGCATGCATAGCTGTTTACACTTTCACTGTTTGAATACCTACTTTTTATGCTTTAATTTTGTAACTTGAACAACTATTTCTAAGAGGACACTATGTAATTGATCAACTAGTGGTTTCTTATTGTTGATCTTCTTTTCTGTAATTCTGTATTATCTCTACCCTTTACATGCTTTTGTTTCTCTTTAAATAAAAAAAATTTAAAAAATAAAAAGAAGAACAGAATGTGCTCTAAATGATATAACTGCATTTATGTTTAAGTGTGTATTATTGATAACCATGCTGCTAAGTTGTTATTGGATCATTGAACTTCTTTGCAGCCTCACTGTTTGAATGCCCACTCTATATGATTTAATTTTGTAACTTGAACAACTATGACTAAGAAGACAATATGTAATTTATCAACTAGTGATTTATTGCTGTTTTATCTTTTTTCTGAAGTTCTGTATTGTTTCTACCCCTTTTTCTGTTTTGCTTTTTCTTCTTTAAATAAAATTTAAAAAAAACAATAAATATATAATGTTATCGTTATGCATACTTAAATTGTACCAATAAACCTAAGAATAATAAAAGAAACTTCAATAAAGATGAATTAAATCACAACATATTCATATCATGCAATACTGGAAAACTGTGTAGTTATTTAGAATACTAAATCAGAAATACACATAAAGGGATAGAAATAGCTCCCAGCTACATCATTTATTTAAAAAAAGGTTATATTTTATGTTTAGTTTCATACCTTTCTTTGTCCTACTTTTCTCAATACCTTATCAGTTTTTTCCCCAGCATACTTCCATAATAAATCACTTATACATGAATCCTCATCTCAAGGACGGTTTCTAGGCCAATCAATTTAAGACAGACTCCCACAGTAATATGATAGAATAAAAAGGAAATCTCCACATTTACCTTTATGGGCAACTGAACAGAACTTGCACATATTCCTTGTTAAATGAAACACTCCCTTGTTCCCATGAGATTACAACCCAAATTTCTATGAGGTTACACAGCAAATTCATATAAATCAAACTCTTATATGGTTGAAGCATGGTGAATGGGGCTTATTTATTACTCTGAATACTTCTATATTGTCTGAATTTTTTATGGTAAGTATGAGTTCAAATATTACAAGTATAAATTTAAAAAATCATTAGGAGTTGGTTGCATAGGGTATATCACTGCCATCTTTTTTTTAACAAAAAGAGTTTTGGGACTGGAAATACATGAAGTCTTTCAAAAGGGTATATGGGCAAAAAGAACTTTAAGAAAATTGATTTCCAGATCCTCAAATTCCATATATACTTTATCTAAAATTGATTATACTGACCCCTTTCCTGCCTGTCTTAGCAGAAATTCACTTCTTTCACTTTACTTCTCTTCCATCTTAGACACTAGTACTATGTATTCCAACAAAGTATGAAACTCTCTGTGGTGCCAAAAGCAGAATAATTAGAAACATTAGATTTGATTTGGGGGAAATCAATTAGTTAATGCATAGGTAACAAATCCTTTAGCATGACAGGTAGTTTTCTGATTTTTGCTTTCAAAAAAATTGGAGAACTATCTAAAGGAATAATATATTATTATATATTGTTGGATAGCATATTATTATAAAACTTATTTTCAATGATATATGATTATTTTATATTTAATTCAGAAAAAAGTAAGGGAACTTTAGAAAATTTCTCTACTCCTATATAACCATTTTTAAGTACTTATAGTGGAAATTATTTAAACATAATTTTTATTCACATGCATATTTTATGATGGAAAAGTATAGCACAAAATTGTCATCAAAGTGACATAACAAGGCCATTTCTGATAAATATGTGAGGATACATGTATGTTAATTAACTTGACTGAAAAATTCCACAATATGTAAATATTTCAGTAAATTATATTGTGCAAAATAAATATATGCAATTTTTGTCAATTTGAAAAGAAAAATTAGAGGATTCAAGATGGCTGACTAAGTGATAGCATGATAGACAGCCACTCTGAAAAAAAACTAAGTCAGATGTTGGAATCTGACAACATGGAGAAAGCCAGACAAAAGGAGAAGAATTCTCACAACCCAGGAAGAAGCTGAGGAAAAAGAAAAAATGAAAAAAGAAAGAAGAAGCAGGGACAGAAGGCTGGAGCTGGGCAAGCTCCAGTCACTGTACAGGCACATCTTAGAGTCAGGTGACTCATAATCAAGCTGAGATTGTGGCCCTGCCAAGACCAGGGGTTGCTGAGCTTGAGACCCTTGGCTGGAGGAGGCGCTGTGGCAGGGAGTGGAAACAGCGAGTGGAGCTGCGTGAACTTTGGTGAGTGACAGCAACTGGATTCCGCAGAGCAGGAGGACCAGCTAGACAACATTTTGGAGTTGGGCAGGGCCAGGTTGAATTAAAACCTGAGGCAGTGTCAGTCAATGGCTTCTGGTCCAAAGCAGATTGGTGGGATCTATTTGGGCTGAGCAAGGCCTTTGGATGAAACCCAATAGCCAGGGATGAGGTTATCCTGACACAGTGGCATCCCCAAGGAACATACAAACTTGCTGAATCATCCAGTGGTTGACTGACATAGAGAGCCTGGCTCACAACATGCACCTCACAGATTGGCAGTGGACTTGGGGGGTGCAGCACTTCCCTAGCCAGTGCACTGCAGAAAACCTGCAAGCAATATGAAAGGCCTGGAGACCTCCATCACCCACCCATCTGAAGGGGGCCAGAAACATGACAAGACAGAGAAACAGCAAAAGGCCTCCAACCACTGAACCAGGGAAAGTGAGTCCAGTAGAGGTAAATCCAGAGGAGGCTAAGGGCAGCAAACCTGTAATATCAGACATAGCCTCATCAGAAATAAAGAAATACTTCTGTGACCTCATTGATGAATTTAAATATGAAATTCTAACTCAGGTGAAGCAAGATATAAGAAGATTAATAAAAGACATCCTGGGGAATTCTCAAATAGACACAAATGAAAGAATGGAGGAACCCAGAGAAAGGAGAGAAGCCTTTGATGAAGAATATAAACAAAATATAGAATACATGAAACAGATTCAAAGAGAATATCAGGAAATTAAAAACTCCATTGAAATCTGGCAAAACCTTTTAATAGAAACTAAAGACAAACTTTCAAAACTTGAAGATAGATTTGCAACATATGATCATGAAAGGAAGGATCTCTTAAAAATAACAAGGAAGAGAGAAAAGACAAGATGGCCAATCAGTGAGCAACAAAATACAAAGCCTCCCAGGAGAAAAAAACTCATTTTCCAGAATAAAACACCCTAGAGAGACCCAGAGAGAGGGAGATGGATGCTCTTGACACAGGAAGAAATTAAATGTTAAAAAGCTCATCAAATACTTTGGGACTAAAACTGAAACAGCTAAAAAATCACGGGATACAGCGTTTTCATTCACAGTGACCCACCAAGTTTGCAAAGGCCTATATCCACACCAGCCAGAAGAGTTGCCCAAACTCATTCCCACCACCACTCACAGCATAGCAGTGCTGAAGTCGGGGGTTGGTGAGCCCAACAGAAAGCAGAGCCAGTGAAGGGACCTTCATTAATCCATGGCAGTGCTGGGAATGAGAACACCCACACACAGGAAGGTGTGACCAAATGGGTGACATGTTGTAATCAGGCAGGAAGAGCCTGAACTGGGAGCAACAGTGACTTCAGTTGGTTCCTCTCTCCCAAGAGCAAATTCATGGTATTTGTTTGGACTGGACTGCACCCCTGGATAGGACCCAATGAGCTCTCCCAAATCGATTCGCTGCACCTAGCACACATTAATTGGGTGAAGGCACCTGAAGTTTGGCTGACCCAGTGGGGAGGGGCAGGAAAACACAGCTGCTTGTTACACTTCTGTGACTAGAGCAGGCAGGAGAGGGCAGAGTTCTCTCATCAGCATGCTTCAGAGGAAATGTGGCGAACAGGGAAGGGGGCTGGGACCTGCCCTTTAACCTGTGAGGAGGAAGCCAGGGCTACGACAGGAGACAGTGGCAGGAGGAGGCCACCAGCCCAGAACCCTGAGAGCACTGATCCAGGAGAAGGAAAAACAAGGGAGACTGAGGGCGACAAACACAAAACATCAGACATGACTTCAATGGACATTAAGAGATATCTTCGGGACCTTGTAGACAAGCTCAAAACTGAAATATTAAATCAGGTAGAACAAGATATGAGTAGAGTAATAAAAGAAATGCTTTCAGGAAGCATCTCTCAGGATGACACAGATGGAAGAAGGGAAGAAAACAAAAAATGGAGAGAAACATTTGATAAAGAATATAAAGAAAATATAGAATACATGAAGCAGATTCAAACAGATTACCAGGAAATTAAAAACTCCATTGAAATCTGGAAAAACTCCTTAAAAGAAACTAAGGATAGACTACCAAAACTTGAAGACAAGTTTGCAGTGTGTGATCATGAAAGGAAAGATCTCTTAAAAATAACAAGGAAACAGGCAGTAACAATACAAAGGCTAGAAGATGACAAGAGAATCTACAATTTAAGAATAAGAAATGTGAACGAAGAAGAAGGAATAAATACAGGTGAATTACAAAGGCTATTCACAAAATAATTAAGGAAAACTTCCCAAGCATGAGAAAAGAAAATGATATTCAGTTATGTGAGGCATACAGAACTCCAGCTACCTACAACCAAAACAGATGTACACCCAGACATATAGTAATCAAGATACCAGAAATTCAATATAAATGCAGAATATTAAAAGCCATCAGAGAAAAAGAAACAGATTACCTATAAAGGTAAACCCATCAGAATCACGGCTGACTTCTCAACACAGACCATCAGATCAAGAAGAGTTTGGAGTGAAGTCTTCCAAGCACTGAAAGAAAATAACCTCCATCCCAGATTGACGTATCATGCAAAATTGTCACTAGAAATTAATGGAGAAACAAGATGCTTCCATGAAAAAGAGGAACTGGCAGAGTTTGTGACCACCAATCCAACCCTACAGAGAATACTGAAGGACATTATAGAGAGAGAGAGGAGAAAAATAACAGGATTTTAGGAACCATGGAAGAAAGGCATCAATGTGTGGGGCAGGCAGTACAATGAAAGAGAAAACTAGACAAACAAAGGCAGAAAAATAGCATAGCAGAAATGAGGCAGAGAAGGATAAATAGAATCTCTAACATAGATGGCCTTGATACACTATATTGT
The DNA here is from genome assembly GCA_004027455.1 of Hydrochoerus hydrochaeris. Taxonomy (NCBI): domain Eukaryota; kingdom Metazoa; phylum Chordata; class Mammalia; order Rodentia; family Hydrochaeridae; genus Hydrochoerus; species Hydrochoerus hydrochaeris. The sequence goes on along the minus strand of PVLA01007083.1, from coordinate 12,351 downwards.
TAATAGTGCACCAGAGTTTATAACCCACATTACTCACACTACTCTGTTTAGATGTATTGGATTCTGTTCCAGTCATTCTACCTGTACTAGATTTGATGGTACAGACAGCAAACCCAAAAATAACAGGATATATTATGGCAATCATCCTTAATTTCCTATTAACTTAATCTAAAGCTCTATAAAACCTATACTGTTTTACCATGACTGATTGTAATCAAATCTGATTTGTCGGATCACTGTTTTGTATTGATAGATTTTATTCAAAGCTGTTATGATTGATAGTATCATCTGAGAGTATAGGCAACTTCACTTAAGATGACAAGATCCACTAGAATATCCACTCTGGTTTGATTATTACCTGGCTTTGAAGTTTTATTCTGTCTACAATGTTTTATTTTTACTAATATTGCTATTTACTGCTTTACTCAATTATACTGCTATATTCAATTATGCCTGATGATATAGGCATTCTATTGAAGATAATAAGAAACAGTAGAGTAATCATTGTGTATCACCTTGTACTGTGGTTTTATATGACTTTTGGTTTCATGTTTTTATAGGAATTTGTTTTGTTTTGTCTTGCTAAGTTTTGCTCTTCCCTCTAATACAGAAAGGATAGAAATACATGAAGAGATTCATGCATGCATAGCTGTTTACACTCTCACTGTTTGACAATCTACTTTGTATTCTTTAATTTTGTAACTTGAACAACTATTTCTAAGAGAACAATATGTAATTTATTAACTAGTGATTTCTTATTATCTTTTTTTGAAATTCTGTATTATCTATAACCTTTACATGCTTTTGTTTCTCTTTAAATAAAAAATGAAAAAAACAAGGAATCAGGAAGCAACAATACAAAGGCTAGAACATGACAAGAGGATTTATAACCTAAGAATAAAATATGTGAATGAAGATGCAGCAACAAATACAATGAAATAAAAAGTCTATTCACAGAAATAATTAAGGAAAACTTCTCAAACATAGGTAATGGAAGTGAAGTTCAGATAAATGCATACAGAACTCCAGCCAGCTACAACACAAACAGATCTACACCCAGACATATAATAAGGAGGATACCAGAAATCCATCACAAGAACAGAATATTAAAAGCAGTCAGAGAAAACAAACAGATTACCTACGTATAAAGGAAAACTCATCAAAATCACAGTGGACTTCTTGATGCAAACCATCAAATCAAGAAGAGCTTGGAGTGAAATATTCCAAACCTTGAAAGAAAATAACCTCCAACCCAGAATGATGTACCCTGCAAAACTCTCTCAAAATTAATGGAGGGACAAGATATTTCCACAAGAAGGAGGAACTGGGGGAGTTTGTGACCACCAATCCAACCCTGCAAAGAATATTGAAGGACATTCTAGAGAGAGAGAAGAAAATCATCAGTGCTCCAGGAACAATGACAGAAAGGCCTCAAAGAAAGGGGCAGACAGTGGAATGAAGGACAAAAGTAAACAAACTACAATGACAGAAAAATAGCATGACAGAGATAAGACAGAGAAGATTGGTTATATTGCTGTTTTATCTTGACTGATTTTATTTAAATCTGGTATGCTTGAGAGTATCAAGTCTGGGAGTAAAGGTAACTACTCTGAAGATGACAAGATTCAACAGGATACCCATTCTGGTTTGATTATTAACTGCCTTTGAAGTCCTATAATGTCTCCAATGTTTAGATTTTATTAATATTGTAAAGTAATGCTAAGTTTAACTATACTATGTTTGATGATATAGACAATTTTATTGAAAACAACAAGAGACATCATAGTAACTACCTTAGATCACCTAGTATTGTGGTTTTATGTGATTTTCATTTCATGTTCCTCTAGGAATTTGTATTGTTGACCTGTTTTGATTTGTTTCTCCCTCTAATACAGAAAGGCTAGGTATACATGTAGAGACTTATACATGTGTAGAACTTCTAAGTAGTTTATGAGAATGGATTATAGTTATTGTAAAGAAAAAAGAGAGGAAAAAAGTATTCTAAAGAATATAACTGCATATATGTTTGAGTGTGTGGGATTGATAACCATGTTGCTAAGTTTTTGTTGGATAGATGAACAAAACTATTTGCAGTCTCACTGTTTGAATGTTCACTTTGTAGGCTTTACTTTTGTAACTTGAACAACTACTTCTAAGAGGAAAATATGTAATTATCAACTAGCGATTTCTTACTGGTTACTATTTTTGTTTTGTTTTTGAAATTTCATATTATTTCTACCCTCTTTCTGTTTCATTTTTTTCTTTAAATAAAAAATTTCATTGGTAAAAAAGAAAAGAAAAAGGAAAAAGTTTAAAATGAAATATTTCAAGGATAAAAGAAAACACAGTAAAACTTTCTACTGTTAAAATAGATTATGAACTTATTTTTAAATTGCTGAAATAATTGAAGTAGCTATGATGCCTCACATACAGCACAGTAATATTCCACTTGTTTATCCAGTGATACAAGTTTTATTCCACTGTGTATCTAATAGCAACTAGTAAATTTTTGTTAAAATAAGCACAATTCTGTTCTCAGAGTCTTGTGGTAGAAGATGGACCTTTTAAGGTTCCAGCCTCTAAAGAAGTGAGGCTGGACATAGAACATTTCAAAAGAGGGAAGCTCATCAAGTTATTTTAGTGCCAAGAAAGGAACAGTCTCTCCTAGTCAGTAGACTCTTCAGCGAGTTTTGTTGGTATCAAGGTGACCCTGTTTAGCTACGTCTGAAGTAGCAGATTGTAGCAATAAAGGGGCAGGAAATAGCTGAACGGGTTAGGAAGAAATGTCTTCAGAGAACATTCTGCTCTGAAAACAAGGAAGGAAGTCTGTTTTCTCTAACCAATTACCCATGACCTTTCAATTTGTTTCTTAGAACTCTGCTATCTTCCACTGTGTGCTTTGAACCCACTGTTTTGTTAACTTATGATAAAACTGTTACTAATATTTGATAGCAACTGAAAATTAAAGACTTTTAATGTTGTGTGTCTCTTGAAATGAGCATATAAATAAATCAAAACATAAAGTCCTATAGGAATGTAAAAATTGTCACACTGGTTCACTTGACATCCAGACAAACAACAGAAGAATTTAGTTATAATGTCATCCCAAAATATTTAAAGTCAAATATCAAAATTTAGATCCACTCAGTAGCTTGATTTCTTTTCACAATCACTGACAATGCTCCAGACACTATGCTGGGTTTGTTGCATAGAATATTATATTAATCTCTGTAACAACCCAGTATGACAGATACTATTTTACAGGTGAGAAATTTGAACACAGAATAGTTAGTAATTTGCTGCAAGTTACACAGAATGAATGTCCAGCATGTAAATTTGTTCGTAGAAAATGAATCTGGGATTTGAATAATGTTTTTTAGCCATACTGTTAATGATTGAAAACAGTCTGTTTCCATTTACTTTACAAATTATTATTCAATAGCAGCTCCATAGGTAATTTATTTTATAAATGTATTCCCCAAGATCTACAATATAGTTTTATATTAATGCATAATTATTGTGGTGAATGTTTATATATATAATATGATAATCTAATTTTTTTGTTTTGTAGTTTCTATTTTCAAACATGTATTTCTGCAGATCAGTAATCCTTCTCTTTTTATTTCTCAGTTTTCCTGAGGGACCATGGTATGTTATTTTGGCATATTAATATAAAATGAAAGATTTGATCAGAGACATCATCACATTGTAAGCTTTAATTCTTTTAAGATATTGTTCTGAAAAGAATGAATGACTACCCCAAACACCCCGTAGTTCAGAAAATAAGTGAAAATCTTCTAAGCTAGGTTTTAATTTTTCTTGAAAGAAAGAAACCAAGAATTAATTATGATAAAGTTAATGAGGTTATCAGGCATTTGTTCTAACAGTAGTAAAGAAAAAGTGCAAAGCCCATTAAATTCTGATTTTATATTTCGGGGACTATTACCACATGAGATTTGTAAAGACCAAGTCTTGTCTGTTTTGTACAGTGAAGCATTCTAAGCTTTTAGAACAGGGTCTTGGACAAGGTAGATGTTTGGTATATATTGAATAAGTGAATTTCCTTTATGTATTGCCATAGTAAAAACTGACAGTCATATTGGTTGGCAGAAGATGGTGTTGATCACATAATTTCATATTACTCATTACTGAATATTATTATATATAACAATTATATTCCCTATAAAATGATACCTTCATGTTTACCACTTTCTGTTTCTCTGAAACAATAAGGTGGCTGTACTTTTGATAGGAGGAAACTAAAACAGAGTATGTCCCCAACATCTTCCCCGCTCCAAAATAGGTCAGTGTAACTCAGTATGGTCTGCATGCCGATTCTGAGAAGTACTTGCTATGTTGCCATCCACAATGGAATTAAGCATAAAAAGAAAGAGGATGCAAAAAAAAACTCCTATAACAATTTTATGATGCAGTGGTATCTATGAATTCACTTTTATTTGGATTTTCAAAAAAATCAGACCTTGATGAATTATAAATTTGAAACAAAACCCTTCTCACATTTAGGAAATGACAGGGCATGTGGTAAAAACAGACAATATGAGATCAATCTGTTTTTGTGATTTGCATAGAAAGAAGGCTGTCCACCCCAAAATATAAGCCACACTGCCTTCAAGATCATCCTTATACATAACTCTATTGAGGAATAAAACCTTTTTATGTTTAAGAAATCCTGTACTAACTGCAAATACTTGTAATGGAAATGGTGCTTCCATTCACAAACTTTTAACATTAATCATTTCCCACCCTTGCCATAATAAAAGGGAAAGGGAATAAGACAACTAGTATCAATGGTGCCCAAGAACAACCTTGATAGCAGTAATAGTACCAACAGTGCTTTCTAGTGTCAAGAGCTAAAAAATTAAAAAGCTGTCCCTACTGCAGTTTCCAGGTATTGCAATGACTAAATGATTTAAAATGTCTGATTAGGACTTGAACATCTTTTACTTTAGTTTGTCCTAATTTAAATGTTCATCAGATCAAATTACACCTGTATTTTACTATGATATATAACTTTGTTTCTTTAAAGAATACGTTCAACATAGTATTATGTTTAAAATCTCCACTTTATCAGTTACATATTGCCTTCAAAATTTAGTATAACAAGCCACCCAATATTCAGTGGCATAGAATGACAATCGTTTCTCCTGTCACTCATCTGCAGTTTGCCTGAGAGCTGATTCATCTATGGTGTTTATGATCCAAGGCTTGGTGCCACACTGAAGATTGTATGTAGGTGATCTGTTCGTGTCTTTAATCTTCTTTTCCTCATGATACAGAAGCACATGACGATGAGTGGACAAACACAATGTCTCTTAAAAATTTAGCTAAAAACTGAGACATTGGCCACTTCTACCCACATTTCAAGGACCAAGGCAAATGACACAGTTAAGCTCAGAAAGAATGGTCTGCATCTAATGGAAATGAGTAAAGTTTAATATAAAAGGTAGTGGGTATGAGCAGAGGTAGAAAATTGAAAAATTCATCAAGCAAAAAAAATTTATTAGAAAAATTTTTGCATGAGGTCCAGGACTATGTCAGATTTGTCCCCTAGTAGAGCTTTTTCCATGAAAATTTAGCAGGATCCAGGTATCGTGATGCACACCTGTTTTTCTATCACTTTGAGAGGCTGAGAAAGTTTGAGCCAGCCTTGGGCAACTTAACAAATTAGTGAGAACCTGTCTCAAAATTAAAAATATAAAAGGCTGGGAATGTAACTCAGTGCAAAGGCCCTGGGTTCAATCCCCAATATAAGAAAGAAAGAAAAAAGATAAAAGAAAGAAAGAGAGAAAGAAAGAAGAAAGAGAGAGAGAGAAAGAAAGAGAGAGGAAGACAGAAAGAAGAAAGAGAGAGAGAAAGGAAAGAAAGAAAAAACAATAAGTAAACATGTGGTCATTACCTTATGATTAATGTCTTGATAATTTAGATTGTGCTGAGCTGAGTAATTTTTTCCTGGTCCTTTCTGTACTTACTTCTATAATTGTAAAATGATGAATTTGGCTGGAGACCAGTTGATCCAAGATAATCTCATTCACATTCCTGATGATCAACTATCAGCTGGTGCTGGACAATTCTCTGGGGTGGCTAGGTTGACATGATCACATACCAACAGCACATTAGTATGGACCTGTTCACATCCTGGATTAGCCAGGCTTCACTCACTATAACGGAATACAGAAGGCAATTAACTTTTCAGGAAAAAGATTTTTTAGGTCTCAGTTTTGGAGGCTCTTGTCCAATATTGAGTATCCCTATAGATTTGAGCCTATAGGGAAGCATCTTCCTAGCAGGAACATGTGGTAAAATGACAAAAAAAGAAAGAGAAAGAAAGAAAGAAAGAAAGAAAGAAAGAAAGAAAGAAAGAAAGGAAGGAAGGAAGAAAGAAAGAAAGAAAGAAAGAAAGAAAGAAAGAAAGAAAGAAAGAAAGAGAAAAAGGAAGAAAAAAGAGAGAGCAAGAAAAGAAGGAAAGAAAGAAATTACCAGAGTTCAGTGATTTTTAACAATGGTTCACCTCTAACAACCGAAGAACCTCTATAAGACCATATTTCCAAAAAGTCCACAACACCTCTCAATAACTCAACCCTAGTGACCCAACCTTTAACACATAGGCCATTAGTGGAGACTTAACTAAACCATAGAGTAGAGGTTCAAAATTTTAGAATCATCAAGTGAAGATAAAAACTAATCCACATGCGTTCTTCAAGCTTCTGCTCATAGTACACTTGCTATCCCATTGGCTAGAACAAATCATACTGCCATGCCCAGATTCAGCAAAATGGCACATACATAAAGAGTATGACTAAGTTAGGGTATGTCACTGCATGTATTATATGGCACAATTCATGGCATACAGCATGCATGCACCCAGTAATATCAGTTGAATAATTATGTACCATTAATTTGTCTGTTACATTTTTGTTATCAGTTAGAACACTCAAAATCTTCCAAATGACTATCAACACAATTAGTATACTGATTTCTGCCACAGTGAGGTCTCTAAAAATATACTATCCCTCTCAAGTGATTATCAAGAGTATGGTTTTCAAATTTTCAGGTGCCACAGTACTTTAGAGTAATACATTGTATAGTATACTTGAAGTCCAAAATATTGAATTAGAATAAAAGTACAGAATTAAAGGATAGTTAGTACAATTTGCAGTTAGTTAAAAATCCTTTTAGAAAGTTCAGAACAAAAGACCATACTTGACTTCAGGTCACATGAAAAAGATGAGGTTTTCAGTAATCTTGAGTTCAATCAGAGCCCACACATAATTTCTATAGTAGAAACACAAAATCAAATTTTAGCCTACATATATATGTATATAGTGTATCTTCATTGTTAAGTCTAATTTTGCTCATAAGAACATATCGCAAATTATGCTGGACTTCTAGATGGTGCATTTAAAGAACTTTGATGGATTAATGTCTCAAGGAGGACAGCAAAGTTGGTGAGTGCTTTGGAGATCACTGAAGAAAAGTGGAGAGAACCACCAGTGTGTTTCCTAAAGTGAAGAAATTTGGAGAAACATGACATTGATCTTTGAAATCTGAAGAACTATGACATGTGGAAGAAAGATCAAGCAAACTGTGATATTACAGCAGCTTGGTAAAACTCAGTAGCTAGAAAGTTACAGGGAGGCAAATTTATGTTCAATAAAAAGCTGTGGCTGGAAGTAGAGGCAGGAGGACTGCTATGAATTTGAGGTCAGCATGGGTTACATAGTAAGTTCCATGCCAACCTGCAATAAAAAACGTGGCCCTGTCTCAAAGAAGGAGAAGGAAAAAGAGGAAGAAGAAAATGAGGAGGAGGAGGAGGAGGAGGAGGAGGAGCTATATTTTGCATCTGAAATATCTCTAAAGGCTTGGTCACCGGCTTGGTGCTATTGAGAGAGAGAGCGGAAACTTTAAGAGGCTTAGTGGAATATCTTTAGGTCACTGGCTACAGGCCATCAAAGGCACTGTGGAACACCAGTGTTTTGTCCTCTTTGCTCTTTTGCTCCCTAGCTATGAAGTGAGAAGTTTTGCCACCGTAAGCTTCCACCATAATGTAGTTTTGCAACAAGCCCAAACAATAGGATCTACTGATTATAGAATGAAATGTCTAAACAAAACTGATTCTAGAGAACCAAACTGAACCTTTTTCTGTATAAGTTGATTGTCTTGGGTATCTGTTACACTAATAGAAAGCTAACTAAAACAGAAGGTCAAAAAATTGGACACAACCAAAATAGAACACCTAGTATGAGTGAGCTGCTCTCATTCAATGTGTTCAATTAGAGAATGCTTAGCTGTTTCTCAGAGGTGTTGCAGAAATATTTTTAACTTTGAAGTAAGATTGATATAGTTCCATTTAAATTCTCTAACAGATACAAGGTTACATCTGGTGCTTTGTGTGTATGGGGACAGAGATAACAGATTTAAGGAGTGTTTTAGTTAGCTTTTCTGTGGTTAGGACAATGTATCGGATACCAGCAATTTAAAGAAGAGTATTAGTTTGGGACACAGTTTCAATGGATCCAGCCCATGGTCAGCTGGCTGCAAAGACAGCAAAGGCATGGTGAAAGGGCCTAGTAGAGAAAATCTGCTCACCTCATGGCAACCAAGAAGCAGAGAGAGAAGAGAAGTACGAGGGATAGAAATACATCCTTCCAGGTCATTCCCTAAGTGACATGCCCCTCTGGTCAGGCTTCACCTATGATCAGCACATATAGCACTGAATTCATCAGTGAGATGAGTATGGCACCCTTATGAACCAATCAATTTCTTTTTTTTTTTTTGTATCAGGGATCAAACTCACAACCTAGAGCTTGCCAGGCAAGTGCTTATGACTTTGAGCTAAATCTCCAGCTCTAACCAATAAATTTCTAAAAGCCTTCACCTCTAAACCCGAGGCTTTTGAGGGGACATTTTATATCTAAGCCACAGCAGGAAAGGAAAGCAATTGGGAATATCAAAAGACACTCTATTTTTATTTATATAAGAATTACCATAATAACTTGCAGAGTACCAAACTGAACAGAAAACTAAGTCAAGGTTATTTTTTACTAGAAACTTAACTACTTGCCAAAATGAGAATCACAAAGTTTTTTTCAAATAAACAAAGTGAAATTAGAAGTTGTCTATTGTACTTTATACAAATTCTATTGTTAACACATTCATGAGCTTATCCTATCATTCCAGCAAAATGTATGATTTTTTTCTCTTCCCTCTACTTTCAATGCAGTGATTTTTATCCTTTTATTACTGATAAAAGTAAGTATTTATTTTCAAATCATATAGCCATTATTATCCTTCCTGTAATTAATTCTATTTCTGTGGCTACACTTTGTAAAGTACTACTTTTTATGTCTTGAAATACAAATAAAACTGTTTTAAAACTGTTCCCTGTGATGTTAACACAAAGCATAAAATAAATAAGTTCTGTTAACAGTCAAGATTTATCTGTTTCAAGTATTTCTAAAGCACAAAACATTATCAATGAAGCACTTAACATTAAATTTCCAACAGCCTGGTATAAAAATGCCAAGAATAATCTTCCAGATAAAGAGAAACATGGGAAATGTTTTTAGTGGGGGCCAGGGAGGCATTTATGTACTTTTAATGGAATTTTATAGATTCCAGTTTCCATTATTTTGTCAGAAACATAAAGAAAAGGAAATTGAGTAATCTTTTTAACTGATTTCATAGACTTTTAAAAAATAATTGGATGGATTTGAGAATGGCTAAGAGTTACAGTGGGTGAAAGTGAATTTTCTTATTAAATTTATAAGCTGAACACAGAGGCACAAAGTATAAGCAATAAAAAAAAAAAACAGACACCATCTTGCCAGTACTCGTCCGATTGCAAGAAGTAAAGGGGCTATGCTGGGAAAGAGAACTGTCAGTGAACTCAAATTTAGGATTGCACTGGATACTCTTTGTTACAGAAGAAAGGGAGAAACCTAAGGAGGCTATCCCTAATGAGAACTGAGTGTGTGCCAAAATCTGCAAGAGGTGAAAAGCAGGGTGAATTCTGAAATAATCAAGGTTTTTCAGTTCAAAAGAATATGTAAAGGAAGGTAGGAGATTGTTTCTGTAAGAAGTAACAGAATAAATACTAAGGTTTCTTTGGTGCACATGATGTTAGAAGAATATGCTAGTTTTCAATGCTCAAAATTTACATTAATCCTTTTTCTCATCCTCTATAACTGATTCACCTGGTTATGGGACATATATGTTGCATTTTTACATTTTTGGCAATAGTCAACTAAATTCTTGAACTTTAGGGCCAATAGCTGATGTTTATGAGAGACTGGCTGTGGTTTTAAAATAGTATATTTCAATTAAATCTGATTTCTCTGTATAAGAAACTTATTGGCTCCAACAGAAATAATAAAGTTGTCACAAGTCATTCAAACATAGAGCTCATAGAAATACCACTTGCTTCAACTGAAACAAAATGAAATATTTTCTACAAAATGTAAGTATATTTATTGCTGAAAGATCATATATAACTTTATGAAACTTCCAGGTTCTTCAGTTCAAGAATTAACATGATGATTGCTATGAGAATCTTCCACTTGCCCCCTCATCTACTTTTGCTGCATCCCAGGAGGCTGCTCTATATGGACTGCATTAATGCACTTTGCTTTCCTCTACTTTAGTGTTGTTTGTTCAGTAAGGATTACTAGGAAGAGACAGAAGGGAGAAGGGAGAAGTTAAAATACTCTGAACTCCAAAAACCTCCCTGAACACAAGGTCACCTAGTCTGGTCTGATTTCTTCCATCCAAAGCCATCTCTTCTATCACGCTAGGCCCCACTAGCAGTTCCCTCCTCTGACCACTTTGCGGCCTAGGAGTGGTAACAGCATTTAGTAGTTACTATCTCTGGGGTACACTAATTATTTGTGTTTCCCTACTTTCTGATCACTCATTTGAAAAATTTTTAAGCAATCATCAAATGACCCAGGCTAATGGTCCTATTTTAATATCAAATTATTTAAATATTTAGCAAATGTACCAATATATGAAGAAAAATGATGACCTGTACTAGTTCAGATTCCCATAGCAAATTATCATATATTGTGATTTACACAGTTTACATTTTGGCTTACACACTTCTGAAGTTTGGAAAGTGCAAGATCATGTGCCAGTAGATTGAGTGTTTTGTGAAAGCCCACCTCCTGGTTTGTAAATGGCTATCTTCTCATTGTATCCTCACATGTCAGAAAGCACAGGAAAAGGAAGCAATCTCTCATATATCACTTTCTTAGGACATTAACCACATTCAAGTGACTTCCCCTCTCATGATTCAATCATCCGCCAAGGAAACCATATGGCAATGCCATCACATTGGGGATTAAGTTTCTAATGGATCAGTTTTAAACAAACACATAACAATATCTATATAATCATGAAACTTTTAGACTTGCATTCTCCTTTTAACTATGAAAAAGCTAACTAATATTTACTAACAATTTATTCTATTATGAAAACTGTTCTAAAGAGTGTACATCTGTTAACTTATAGACCTCAGAATAAAAACTTCAAATAGGTTGTGACCATTTCTGTATAGGGGGATTTGCTTAAAATCATACAGTTAGTGGGTGGTAGGCTTGGGATGTAAAGCAAATAAACCTAAGTCTACACTGGTAACACAGAAAAATAATGCCTTTGTAATGCAATAATTTTAAAAGAATAATTCAGGGAAAATTTGCATGGTTCAAATGAAAATTAAATAAAATGAAATTTTCAGAATATACAGCCACTGAGTATTAAAATTAACATGTGGGATTTAATTTTAGCAGAAAGAATTTTAGAAGACATAATGTTGAAGGACAGAGAAAACCAGTGTGAGAAATAGTATTTAGAAAGGTGTGTTGGAAAGGAAATTAGTGTTTCTTGAGCACTTATTTTCTTATGAACAAATTTATGTAGAAATATACGTAATTATATGATTTATATAAAATTATGTATAATTTATTTCTATAAAATTTATTTATATTTAAATACTTATAATCTTCATTAAAGATCTGTGTGAAGCAGATTCAAAGAGACTACTAGGAAATTAAAACTCCATTGAAAGCTGGCAAAACTCCTTAAAAGAAACTAAGGATAGGCTATCAAAACTTGAAGACAAGTTTGCAATGTGTGAACATGAAAGGAAAGATCTCTTAAAAATAACAAGGAAACAGGCAGTAACAATACAAAGGCTAGAAGATGACAAGAGAATCTACAATTTAAGAATAAGAAATGTGAATGAAGAAGCAGGAATACATACAGGTGAATTACAAAGGCTATTCACAGAAATAATTAAGGAAAACTTCCCAAGCATGGGAAAAGAAAATGACATTC